>OY757938.1:7606354-7656354 GCA_963585895.1 Sepioteuthis lessoniana
ATGAAACCTGATAGATTTGACTTTAAATCCCTCCCAGCTTTCCTGCTACAATTGAACCCTCTCCACCATCTTATCATTTCTTCTCACATGCTTTTAAATAGAAAAACTCAGAAAGTTCGAGATGAAATAAAGCCAAACGAAATACCACACATCTAAATTTGAGTTAAGTGTTTGATTTATCCAACTTTACACATATTTCTATCATATATATATATATATATATATATAAGCATGTTTGATTTAATAATTAAGACACGTTTTGTCTATATGATTTTATTAAGATGGTTCTAAGTTTCCTGATAAGTGTCTTAGTTTTAGGTTAGAATTGGTGGATAAATTTACCGAAATTATCCCGAGTGCTTTTGGACCTTTCATAGGCCATCATCGGAGGTTGTTTGCATGTGTAAAGAGAGTTTTTTTTTTCAGTTTTTAGGTTTTTATAACATTACAAAGTTGCATAAACGCAGATTTGGATAAAACTGAGATTCCAATAACATCGAATAAATTTTAAAACAGAACGCTATCAACGGAAATAGAATATCATTAAGAAAAATAGAATATTAAATAAATAAAAAGAATAAAAGGCATTTCAAAACATTATTTTCAGAGTTAATTCTATTAATTTTTTTTTTTGTTGTTGTTCTTGAAAGCGCTCAGGACAATTTTGGTAAAATCATCAACCAATTTTAACCTAAAACCAAGACACTTGTCAGGAAATGTTAAAGGATCTTAATAAAATTATATTGACAAAATGTATCTTCATTAGTTAACCAAACAAGCACTGCTGCACTACTATGTATATATATCATTTATAAATTTGTGTGTGTTGAGGGTGTGAGAGAGAGAGAAAGAGACAGAGACAAAGACAGAGTGAGAGAGAGAGAGAGAGAGAGAGAGAGAGTTTATTTTGCAAGCAAATTTTCTTCAAAATAAGATTATAAGCTAACCAATTACATCTTCAAGTCTGGTTAGAAATGGAGCCTCACCTCTAAACTTTATTTCGTGTCATGCTCTAGCCCCCATTTTTGTGGGAGATAACAGTCAAGCAAGCCCGTTTGCAGGAAATGCAGTTGGCTTATTCTAGACCCCCGTCTACTGGGCGACTAGTATTTCTTTCTGTAAACACAGACCAACTGAGATCTACATCTCCGGGTGTATTTGTGGAAGAATTTTACGAATCGGATGCCCACGGCCTTAATGGAAACCTTGAAACAAGGCAAATTGAAATTCAAGACATGAAGAGTAGAAATCAATTCTTTGAGGCATTCATGTCTACTCAACGGTAACTCCCCGTTCAGACGGCAGGACTGGTTTAGAACGGAAGTTATTTTTGGATTATATTCGTGGTTGGGTTATTCAATGGATATGAAGAGGAAATTATCGGCCCGGAACTTCAAGTTTGCTACATAAATGCTACTGCATTTAAAATTCATTACAATGTATATTTAAACATTTGTACTGGGTTGATAATGGTCAAGTGCAAGAGAAAGAACGGCATATTATCTCTCTTACTTTTCTTTTCCACGTGCATATACAAACACCAACACAAACATACCTACACATATATATGTGTGGGTGGAGAAGATGAATTATATATATATATATATATATACAATCATGTTTCATTAAATAGTAAAGACAAATTGTGTCTGTATAATTTAATTAAGATCCCTGATAAGTGTCTTGGTTTCAGGTTGGAACTGGTGGATGTATTTACAAAAATTGTCCCGAGCGCTTCAAAACATTGTCGCTAATTTTAAAATTAATTCTTTGATTTTAGGCTTTTTTTGTTTTTATATGTAGGGCTTCTAGGATTTGTAGTCGTAGCTTATCAATTTCGTGTGCGATTATAGAGCTGTTTTCAACAAGAATTTTTCGAAACTTGATTTTAGGAATAGAATGTTTTTTTAAGATGTAAGGCTATGGAGCTAGAGTCATTAAGGTGCATTGTGAGTCGTCTAGAAAGAGTTGTCGTGGTAAGACCAAATTACGCACTATTTTCTTTGGAGACACAGTCTCCCAAGGGACATTAGAACATATATACGACGTTGGTCCAATCAAGAAGTTCAGTAAAAGGGTAAGTGTTATTAGAAATAATTAGGTTGGAAGTTTTAATTTTGTTGCAGTATATGATAAGTCTAACCTTTTTGGTTGGGTCGGTAGGGAGAAAATTTTTTCGATAAGGTTCTTTTAAATATTTGTTCATCAATTTTATAATTACTATGAAATTGGTTTTTGTAGTTCAGGTTTATTGATAGTTTATGGTTTAGCAACAATACTTGAAACCTTTTAACTATGTAAAAATTGTTACCTACAAACTACTTACTTACCAATCATATGTATTTGATATTTATATAAAAATCATTTAGCATTGAATAACTCACAATGGTTGATATACAGTAATGTGTTGTACCCCTTCATTACCATTACTCTCAGGTCCACTTTGACCCGGAGTGGTAGTACCAGTTCCGATCGCAACTATGCGTCAAATAGAAAAATGCAATCATTTACTTTACTGAAAACTATTTTAAGCGTAGCAAGAGAGCAATTAAAGTTAGCAAGGAATACTTGAAACTATTTAACTGTTCGCAAATAAAACTATTAGTGTTACACAACAATACTTGAAGCTATTTAACTGTGTGCAAATAAAACTATTAGTGTTAAGCAACAATACTTGAAACCTTTTAACTCTGTGCAAACAAATGAGCTATAGCCTATGTAAAAATTGTTACCTACAAACTACTTACCAATCATATGTATTTGATATTTATATAAAAATCATTTAGCATTGAATAACTTACAATGGTTGATATACAGTAAAACACAACCAAGAAAAAGTATATAGAACACTGGTAAATTCAACTTTTCAAAGACTCATCTTTGAGACCATCCATGATAGTTGTTACACAGGTTTTCGAGAAATTTCGCAAACCATAATATATATAAATATATATACGAGGATCATTAAATAAGCTTCCAGACTTTTTTCGTATGGGCACTTTTATTGATTGTACACACATGAAACTCTAGTAATCTCCTCCGGCTGCAATGAACTTCTTGTACCGTTCCAACAACTTCTGGAAGGCCCCATAGAACTCCTCTTATGTGAGCGTGTCAATGACCTATGTTATGTTGTTCAGGTTTATTAATGAATTGTTTAATTTCAGTATCAACTATGTTTTTGGGAAATCCATTATTGATAAGGGTTTGTTTAATATCTTTAAGTTTGTTTACGAAGATAGTTCGTGAGGAGGATTGTAACTTAGCTCTGGAAATAAGTGTTTTTATAATTGTTCTCTTATAGCGGAAGGGGCATTCACTTTGGAAATTAATGATGCAGGGATTAATGTTAGTAGTTTTTTTTTTATATGTGGAGGTGATAAATCGGTCAATATTGTTTGTGTCTATTAGTACACCAAGAAATGGAATTTTATTGTTGATGTTGATTTCTTGTGTAAAAATGAGAAAAGAATTATTTTGAAAGGTCTCTTGGATTGTGTTAATTTCATATGTGCTATTAGTAAGAAGGAATATATCGTCAGCATACCTTAAATAAATGTTAGGTTTATTGATAGTATAAAAAACTTTAATTTCAAGGGCTGATATTTTTACTAAAAATGGGTCCCAAAACTGAACCCATCGTTATTCCATCCGATTGGATACATATATTTCCGTATGATCATAAAAAGGAACGTGAGTAGTACAGAGAAAAATTATTTTCCGTTGGGTACTGAAATTAATTTTGAGTGGAGGGAGTGTTGGATGCTGGTAAATATTATCTCTGTATAACAATATTTACCACCAGCCTTACATCTTAAAAACCATTCTATTGCTAAATCCAAGTTTCGAAAAATTCTAGTTGAAAACAGCACTATAATCGCACACGAAATTGATAAGATACGACTATAAATCTTAGAAGCTCTACATATAAAAACAAAAAAGCCTAAAATCAAAGAATTAATTTTAAAATTAGCGACAATGTTTTGAAGCGATCGGGACAATTTTTGCAAATACATCCACCAGTTCCAACCTGAAACCAAGACACTTATCAGGGATCTTAATTAAATTATACAGACACAATTTGTCTTTACTATTTAATGAAACATACCTAAATGAACGACTGCGGCCTAACTACACACACACACACACACACACACATATATATATATATATGTATACTTTAAGAAAAAAGTTATATATATGTATATATATATATATATATAATCAACGCAGTCGGTTAGGACTGTAGAATGTGTCATGTGCATCTCTAACGAAAGATAAGACCACTCTCAACGAGTATCCTTGATATAACACTAAAACATTTGATGGTGAAGCTCCAGTTCAGGAGCTTTGAGAAATGTGTTATATCCCTTCATTACCATTACTCTCAGGTCCATTTTGACCCGCACTGGTAGTACCAGTTCCGATCGCAACTATGCTTCAAATAGAAAAATGCAATCATTTACTTTACTGAAAACTATTTTAAGCGTAGCAAGAGAGCAATTAAAGTTAGCCAGGAATACTTGAAACTATTTAACTGTTCGCAAATAAAACTATTAGTGTTACACAACAATACTTGAAGCTATTTAACTGTGTGCAAATAAAACTATTAGTGTTAAGCAACAATACTTGAAACCTTTTAACTGTGTGCAAACAAATGAGTTATAGCTCGTGTAAAAATTGTTACCTACAAACTACTTACCAATCATATGTGTTTGATATTTATATAAAAATCATTTAGCATTGAATAACTTACAATGGTTGATATACAGTAAAACACAACCAAGAAAAAGTATATAGAACACTGGTAAATTCAACTTTTCAAAGACTCATCTTTGAGACCGTCCATGATAGTTGTTACACAGGTTTTCGAGAAATTTCGTAAACCATAATATATATAAATATATATACGAGGATTATTTAATAAGCTTCCAGACATTTTTCGTATGGGCACTTTTATTGATTGTACACACATGAAACTCTAGTAATCTCCTCCGGCTGCAATGAACTTCTTGTACCGTTCCAACAACTTCTGGAAGACTCTATAGAAGTCCTCTTATGTGGTCGTCAATTACATTCGTCACAGCCCCTTTCATCTCCTCAATTGTCTCATAACGACAGACTCTGAGCTTAGGGAATAACCAAATGTTACAGGGAGCAAGGTCTGGACTCTAGGGAGGGTGAGGAACTGTCTTGATGCCCATCTAGGTCAAATAGTCTGTGACAACGATGGAGTTAGGGACTGGTACATTGTCCTCGTGGAAATGCCACTGACCCGATTTGAAGAGTTCTGGCCTCTTCCCTAGGAATCTCTTCCTGAACTCGCTTAAAACCTCAACATAGTAACCCTAACCCTAACTCTTTGGCCAATCAACTCTGGTGTATTGACTTCCTTATTCCTCCCACACCTCTCATTATCCTCACAGACTCCCTGCCTTCCTTGAATCTCTTATGCCACTCAAAAACTGATGCTCGATTGATGCAAGATGCTCAAAAAGCAGTCTGAAGCATTCCAAACGTTCCTTTGGCATTTTTTCCAAGTTTAAAATAGAATTTTATTGCATATCATTCTTCTAAACTGTCAGATTGCACTTTTAAAATTCACCAGCAGTAACAATCAGGCTTTAGTAGGGTGTATTCCAATCGCTGCTGTACGTGTTCATTTGAACCTGAAATCATAAAAACTGGTCAGTCATCTTATAAGATCTATAGCAGTAACATAGTGAATTGTCAAGAGTCTACGACAATTTTAAATGCCCGTACAAAAAATCTGTAAACTTTTTGAAAGCACCACGTATATCGTTGTGAAATATCTACGATCCATAATTATCATTCTACTCCTAACGAGTTTTTCACGCCAGGGTTGGTTGGGGGCGGTATTGGAGTTTGAGAGACAACAAATCTCCTCAAGTCTCTTTGACGACTCTTCTCAGTATTCGAGCCGATTTTATCGATTTTGTCATCTGGATTCTCTCCATTCTTCCTCTGATTTCCAATTCCTCCAGTCTTTTTTTTTCTAAGTCTTTGAGGACCATTCCAAGTACATAACCTACAAGTCACCGTTATGTACCACAATTTCATTTTGTTCTCAGGCAAGATCCAAGTATTTTTCTATCTTTTAACTTTCTTTTATTTTTACTCTCTGGTCCGCTGAAACAACAAACTTCACTTGATGACAAAATCTTTGTGCCCGTGATGTAATGGTTATCGTCGCAGGAATTGGACACGGCGACACGAGTTCAAATCCTGGACTGATCGCATTTCACATAGCCCTAATACCCTTGGGAAAGGTATGAATCCAATTATTCTCCCTCCAGCTATGGGTAAATAGTAGGACAGACAAGGTTCTTCAGCCTTAGTGAGGCAACTAGTCTAGGAGAAGAAAAACTCTGAATTCAAACCTGTTAAACTCCGCTTAAAAAAATTGACCTTGTGTCATATCCTGCCCGAGCGGAGGGGTTGGGTAAATATGATGACAAAATCTTTTTTAGTTGATAATCAGTTGGTCTGACTTTATGGCTGGAAGCTGTTGATCCGTTTGTATCTCAAAAACAAATTCTAATTTGTGCAAATACCATTTGTCAACATGATCAAATCTTAATCTCTTGCATAATTCCCAGTGGATCACCATTCTCACCCAGTCGTGCTTAAACTTGTATTTTTATTACCAGCTTGATACATGTGCTAATTATATGATCAACCGTTTCATCTCTATTTCCACATGACCAATTTCTGCAAGTCTTCTGCGTATTGAACACATCTCTCGCATTTAAAAAAAGATTAACTTTTCTTTCACTGTTTATTTCTGCCTTTTTTAAGTACAGCTTCAACCTTCACACTTTTTGACTGCATCCCGTACATACCAAAATAGATTGTGTTTTTGACAAATATGGTTAAATAGAAAACAATGGAGATAGATTCTCCTGTAGATATGCAGGTGTCTGATCGATTTGAATTATTTTCCTTCAGTTATTTCTTATCACCGCTCAATAATCGATTGAAAAACGGTTTATGTTGGAACTGGAGATCAAGTTGGTATCAATGCAAAAAGATAAAGTCAAGAAGTTTTGAACTTTGCGTTTGCAGATGATCCACGTATATTCGCACATACCAACAAGCACAAACTCCGGTATAATACTAGGGTGAGTCAAAAGTTTTGCAATATTTTGCCAGTACGTATACATATCTTTTTCTCATATACTAGGGTGAGTCAAAAGTTTTGCAATATTTTGCCAGTACGTATACATATCTTTTTCTCATATACTAGGGTGAGTCAAAGGTTTTGCAATATTTTACCAGTACGTATACATATCTTTTTCTCATATACTAGGGTGAATCACAAGTTTTGCAGTATTTTGCTAGTACGTATACATATCTTTTTCTATAATACTTATGTGAGTCAAGGGTTGTGCAATATTTTGATAGTACATGAATTTTTTTCTAATACTAGGGTGAATCAATTTTTTTGCAATATTTTAGTAACATGAGGTAAATTGAGCAGCTTCGGAGGTTTTGAATGTTACAAACCACACTGGACTGAGATGTCAAGCTCGCCTGATATTCTCCGATTGTTACTCGTCGGATTTGACTCTGTAGCTTTCAGTATGATTTCAGAATCCACACCTTTAAGTTTACCTGACCTTGATTGATTGACGTGGTTCTGACAACCTAATCGAAATTTCTTAAACCATATCGAAATCGCTGGCATCTTTACCTTTCACGCCACAAATATTTTGATTGCCTCCGTCCAATTCGAACTCATACAGCATAACTTCCCGTTTATCTGCGTGCCTTTCAAATCACACACGGAGTTAAGCAACTTCACAACGTGTCAGCGCACCTACTACTACCACGATATTATCAACCACATTTTTATTTGATATTAATCATTTGTTTGCACACAGTTAAATGTTTACGAGAACTGCTAACTAATACTAATAATTCTATTTGATATCAATCATTTGTTTGCACACAGTTAAACTGTTTCAAATGGTTTTATACAGACGTATATCTTTCAAATAACCAATAATAAAAATCCTTGGTAGATGATTGAACAGTTCTATCTAACCTATATATGGGTCCCTAACCGAGACTACCATTCCAGGCCAAAGTTGACCCAGAAGTAAGGGCAATGAAGGTGTACTTCATATTCCCCAAAGAACTGGAGCCTTACCATCAGATGCAGCACTCTTGTCGGGGGTGGTCGTACCCCTTGAAGAGATTCAGTCAGCGTATTCTACAGGCCCAGCCGACTCTACTATAATAAGAGAGATTGGTTTGGTTTGGTTTGGTTTGGTTTTATGGCATATCAACAATTTTAGGTTATCTAATATTTAATATATTAAAATATAATTTCTTAACACATTTTGTAGATCACATTTTCTTTTGAGCACAGAGTTAAATGGCTTTTCTTACTTCGATCTAATGCTAACAGTTCTATATACTGTTAATTATTTGTTTGCATACAGTTTAATGTTTTCAAGTATTGCTATTTAACATTTGTTTACTCAGTTAAATGATCAACCAGTTCTATTTCAAACAATTCAGTTTAGCATGTCAACAAAGTTAAATGGTTTCAAGCATGGCTCTGGATCACTGTTGTATAGCTGTGATACAACTATACGTATACATCTAGATGCTGAAACATAATCAACAATAATGACAAACGAATAAACTTCTTTAGAAAAATATACCTCTCACGCTTTTTCGAAAGGGTTGCGAAAGGGTTGCGAAAGGGTTGTGTGTGAGAGGTGAGTTGGAGACTGAACAGACAGTAATATATTGACCCCAAGTTCCTTCTTTCCTATTCTGCTGTGTTGCTCAACCGGAGGTCCTGAGGGCCTAAGCCCTCTGCTGGGAGCTGGTCCTCACTGCCTCGAACTGCAACTCGAACTCCAACTAATTGACTCCAACTAACTCAAACCGTCTGTCGCACTGGGTTATATAATTGTTTGCCATCCACCTGCTTCTTGTGGGCGTCGCAATTGCACCGAATTCAATTCATCCATGGTCAAGGGGATACCCTGATGTCTTCGACCGGATGCACCTGTTTCTTGATTGATGGCTGGGTCGAAGGTCAATATGTTACATCACTAACAGTTCATGTAAACATCATTTATTTGTTTACACATATTTAAATGATTAAACAATTCAATGTCAAGCAATTCATTTTGTCATTTGCTTGCTCTCAGTTAAAATGTCAGAGTACACAGTTTAAATGTCAAAGGGTTCTATCTTTATCCATATATAGGACCACATCAGGTGCCGCAGCTCCAGGCCAGAGTGGACCCAGGGGCAATGGCAATGAAGGAGTACTCTGTATTTCCAAAACCTCAAGATGTACTGTAGCCTCACCATCAGTTGTTTAGTGTCATACAGGACATTCGTTTGGGGAGTCTTATTGTTATATAGTCACATAATAAATATGCTTATATACACATATACATATATATATATGCTGGATACATACTGACGCAATAAATAACGACGAGCGAAGGCTTCTCTAGAAACAATATGTACCTCTCACTTTATTGTAAAGGTTCGAAAAGGGTTACTCAAGGTTTTGTGGTGAGAGGGAGTTGGAGACCGAACATAACTGCAACATTTTGACCCCCACTCTTATAGCCGTCAGCGTTGTGTCTTTATCGTTCTCCAGGGCTGCTCAACCGGTGGCCCGGAGGCTCACTCTCTGCTGGCTTTCTCTACTACATCTTATCAGCAACTTCTCTGGACCCCAACTCTTCTGACTTCCAACTCAATCGGGGGCCCCGAGGGCCCCTTTGGCCTGGTGTGGCTTTCCCTACCACACTCGTCTATAACTCCAACTGTCTGACTTCTTGTCTTCACTGGGTTATATAATAGTTCACGCCCACTCAATCGCCCACACAATCTTTGGAATAGCATGTTTGATCGTCATCAAGCGGAAATAACTGCCATGCAATTCAGAGGTCACTCTGTTCCGGTGCATCAGTCTATGAGTGTATCCTGGGATTTTTTACCTTGTCCCATTTCGTCAGCCAATTTCGGCCTACGTGATTTCTTCTCATAACTGCCATTGGAATGTGTCACTTCCTTCCGGTGCATCAACTTGGAATGACATATTTGCCCGGGTCGAAGGTCAAAATACAACATTATCCCTCTGCAAGATGCAGTCGGTGTATTCTACAGACCCCAACTGACTGGGCCCGTAATGTCAGTGAGTAAAAAAGATAAAAGACTAAGGTTCATCGTATAATCGAAGATTTGGCTACTCTGTCAGTGGGGCTGAGAATACACTGATTGTATTCCCCGGGAAAAGAAAAAGGCACCCCAAAAAGGGTCGTTCTGGATATAAAAATAACTTCCAACTGATGTTGATGGTCCTCTACTGTGGAATTAGGGAGTTTATAGCTATTACTCACAACTCTACCCTGACCAGGAGTGGTGATAGAATCTGTTAGGGTCTCATCTATGCGTCAAACAGTTTGCCTGTTTGTTTGTTTGCTTGTTTGTGTTTTATGGCATATCAACTTTTGTAGGTTATTTAATGCCAAATTCGTTTTCATACAGATAAACAGTTCTATTTCAAACAATTAGTTTAGCAAAAGTACACAGTTTAATTGTCAATTTCAATTTGAAGTTATTTAGCTTAGTCAAACAGTTCTAGTTCAAATATTCCAGGTTAATATAAGTATATTTTTGTTTACACACAGTTTAATGTCAAAACAGTTATATTTCAAACAATTCGGTTTAGCGTAAGTACACTTTCAATGTCAAAAACAGTTCGATTTCTGACAATTCAATTTAGCATAAGTCCACAGTTGAAATGTCAAGCAGTCCTATTTCAAGCAATTAAGGTTAGCATAAGAACAGTTTAGTTCTATTTTACCCATAGATAGGACCCTATCGGGTGCTACCACTCCGGGCCAGAGTGGACCAGGGAGCAATGGCAATGAAGGGGTACTCCACATTCCCTAGAGCTCCAGTATTACTGAAACCTCACCATCAGATTGTTTCGTCACATATATAGGACATTCCTCGTGGGAGTCTTACCCCTCTGCAGAGATGCAGCCGTGTATCCTACAGCTCCAGCCGACTGGGCAAGTGCCAAACAGATCTCTAAAATCATTCGATTTGATGATAATAAACATTAAAAAAAACTACGAGGTGCCTTCAATAAGTTTCCAGACATTTTTGTACGGCCATTTAAAATTGTCGTAGACTCTTGAAAGTTCACTATGTTATTGCTATACATCTTATGAGATGACATCAATTTTTATGATTTCAGCTTCAAATGAACTGCTACAGCAGGAATTGGAATATACCCTATTAAAGCCTGATTGTCACAGTTGGTCAATTTCAAAAATGCAATCTGGACGTGAGGAAGAACAATATGCAATAAAATTCCGTTTTAAACTTGGAAAAAATGCCGTAGAAATCTATGGAATGCTTCAGACTGCTTTTCGACCATCTTTCATGAATCGAGCATGGGTTTTTGAGTGGCAAAAGAGGGAGGATGACAGGTGTGGGAGGAGTAAGGAAATCAATACACTTGAGTTGATTGGCCAAACGGTTAGGGTTAGGGTTACTACGTTGAGGTTTTAAGGGAGTTCAGGTCGAGATTCCGAGGGAAGAGGCTAGCACTCTTCAAATCGGGTCAGTGGCATTTCCACCAGGACAATACACCAGTCGACAACTCCATCATTGTCACACACTATTTGACCAAGATGGGCATTAAGACAGTTCCTCACATTCCCTATAGTCCAGACCTTGCTCCCTGTGACTTTTGCTTATTCCCTAAGCTCACAGGCTGTTGTTATGAGACAATGGAGGAGATGAAAGAGGCTATGACGAAGGTCATTGACACGCTCACACAAGATGACTTCCATGGGGCTTTCCAGAAGTTGTTGGAACGATACAACAAGTGTATTGCAGCCGGAGGAGATTACTTCGAAGGAGACTAGAGTTTCATGTGTGTACTATCAATAAAAGTGCCCATACGAAAAAAGTCTGGAAACTTATTTAATGATCCTCGTATCAAAAACAACTGCACAAAAAAATTAGATGTGAACGTATTATGATTGTGCTTCCCTAATACTTTGGCTTAAAATGATTCTAAACAAGTTGACCTGCCGTTGAAATCAACCAATCAATCGAAAACATGAAATGAAACATCCCATAAATGTTCACCACAGAGAATATTCTCTCTTTTTCTCTCCCTCCTTCTCTCTTTCATTCCTTCTCTCTCCTAATCGATACTCTTCTTTCTCTCTTTCTCTTCCTCTCTCTCCCACTCTCTTTTTCTCTGTCTCTCTTTCTTTTTCATTCTCTCCTTCTCCCTCTCTCTCTTTCCTTCCCTCTCTCATTCTTTTTCCTTCCCGCTTTTCTTCCCTCTCTCTTTCCCTCTCTCTTTCTCGCTCCCTCTCGCTCTGTCCCTTACACTCTCCTTCCTCTTCTCTCACACCTTCCATCTCCCTCTCCTCTCTCTCTCTCTCTCCTTCCATCTTCCTCTCTCCTAATCTCTCCTCTTCCCTCTCTCTTTCTAATCCTCTCTTTTCACCTTTCTTTCTCTCCTTCTCCCATTCCCTCTAACCTTCATTCTCTCATTCTTTTTCCTCTTTCTCTTTTCCTCCCTCTCCCCCGCTTCCCGTTCTCTTTCTCGCTCTTTCTCTCTCCTTCTCTCTCTCCCCTTCCTCTTCACTCACACTTTCCCTCTCTCCCTCCTTCCCTTTCTCTTTATCCTTTCATCGTAATCTCTCCTAACATCTATTCTTCCCTCTCTCTTTCTCACATTCCTTCTTTCCCTTTCTTTTTCTCTCTCTCCCTCTCTTTCTCTCTCTCTTTCCCTCTCTCTTTCTCTCTCTCTTTCCTTCTATCTAACACCTTTCCTCCCCCTCTCTTTCTTCTTCCCTCTCTCTCTTTCTTCCTCCCTCTCTTTCTCTCTCTATCTCTCTCAGTCAATCCAATTGCAGCACAGCTTTCCATATCAACTGCAACGGCTGCAATCTTTCCTTGGATTTCTTTAGTTCCCCAGTTGTGCAAGACTTTTTAGTAAACACCTGTTACATAACCGATTCGTGAAACCTGTAATTAACTTAAATGTAAGTTAATTTGAATATGTTCGAACCACTGAACCATTATATCTAACCAATGAACAATTATATCTTAGATGTAAGTCAATTTGAATAAACTCAAACCATTGAACCATTATGTCTTAAATGTAAGTTGATTTTAATAAGTTCGAACCATTAAACAGTACAGAAAAAAAGTGGAATCATTTGTTTGCGACAGATGGTGACTTCAAGATCAGGGGAAAGCTTAGCTCTCATTGGATACGAGTAATCACATGAACCCTGAAAGTTAGAAGTTAGATGAGCAGATGTTAGATTAATGGTGTGAGCATATTTTTCCATCCAAGAAACAACTTCCTTTAATACAGCCGAGTTAAATCTAAAAGAAAAGATTTTATAAGCTGAGAAATAAATAAAATTAATGAGCACAGAAATGTCTCCATATTTGAACGTCACAACGACACAGCGTGCAGCCCTCTATGAAAAAAAAAACGACATAGGTAATCGTCAACAACGTGGAAGTCAAAAAAAACATCAGCATCGGACGGAGAAGATAGCAGACGACTATCTAACAAACCTTCCGAGAAAAATGGCCAACAACATTTAATCTGCTGCTAGCTTTACGCCCCGGCTTTTTAGTAGGGCCGTCTGGCATTCGTGCCGGACAGAGTATCAATGCACAATAGCAGACAAAAGGCCGAAATTCCCCCGGCTTTGGCTGAGCCACCTTTGGCTGGACGAGCTGCATGGATTACATTGCTTTCACTGTATTTCCTTCACGAGTTCAAGCTATAATCGGGCATCCATGTCAGACTCACGTGATACAGCGAGTAAGCCCATGTCTAGCTGCAGGCTTATCGGGTTCACATTGCACTAAGTCAGCCGATGACCAGCATAGTCCGGCAGGGCTCGAACCTCGTCTTGTGTCTGAACTCCTCCTCCCTTTACCCCCACTATAAGACGACCTTGTGTCAACTTTGTCTGGTGGAAGGCAGCAACAAATATATCCTTTTCCTAGAGGTAGCCTACTATACAAGTAAAAACACTTGTGGACAACTAATACAGGTAAAAGCCCAATGGAGTAAATATACAGGTAAAAGCCAAGCGGACAGCTAATATAGGAAAAAGCCCAGTGGATTAATAACACAGGTAAAAGCACAGTGGACTACTAATACAGGTAAAAGCCTAGTGGATAACTAATACAGGTAAAAAAAAATCCAGTGTGCTACTAATACAGGTAAAAACCCGGTGGACAATTACTACAGGTAAAATACCAGTAGGCAACTAATACAGGTAAAAGCCCAGTGGACAACTAATACAGGTAAAGCCCAGGGGGCTGCTGGTAAATATAAATAATACTGGTAAAAGTATGGGGGGAGTGTCCCTGAGGTCAAGTGTTAAATAATCACCATCACGGCCCGAATACCACGACTACCGGCCCTTAGAACATCCGGCAGAAATGCTGTGGTGATCTCAACCGGATGTCGACGAATCATCTGGATGGTCAATGGATATCATCAAATATCGAAAACATGTGTGTTCGATGAATTGTTCGTGAGGATTTGTCATTGACAGTCGTTCTGTATGACTGATCATGCTGTGGGACTATCATTTTCTTACATAGCATACAGCACTATAAGCGTGTCGGGGACGCCTTCTGTAATGCGGGAATGAAGTGTTGAGTATGGAGGGTTGGTAGTGCTTATGCCCATGGCATACCACCATTTTCGGCTTTAAAAGAATTTTATAAGGAGGAAATGTAAATAAATGCTAAGGATTCTCGGTTCTGTCCAGTGAAATGCATATCTATATATTTGCCCAATCAGCTGGGGCTGTAGAATACACCGACTGCACCTCTGCAGAGGGTTAAGAACCCCCACAACAAGTGTCCTGATATGACACTAAACAATCTGATGGTGAGGTTCTAGTGATCCTGGAGCTTTAGGGAATGCGGAGAACCCCTTCATTGCTATGGCTCCCAGGTCCACTCTGGCCCGGAATGGAAGCACCTGATAGGGCGCTATCTATGGGTTAAATAGAACTAACTGAATCTTATGCTAAACTGAATTGTTTGAAATGTAACTGTTTTTGACATTGAAACTGTACTTACACTAAACTTATTTGTTTAATACAGAACTGTTTTGACATTTAACTGTATGTAACATAGCCTCTACTTATACTAAACTGAATTGCTTGAAATAGAAATGTTTTTCACAATTAAACTGTGTGTTCATGCTAAACTGAATTGTTTGAAATAGAACTGACTATTTGGATAAAAATGGATTTAGCGTTAAATAAATTCCAAAGGTTGATATGCCATAAAACTTTGGAATGGCATGTTTGGCCGGGTCGAAGGTCAATATACAACATTCGGGAATACGGAGTACACCTTCATTGCCAACGCTTCAATGTCCACGCTGGTCCAGAGTTGTAGCTCTTGATGGGGTCATATCTATGGCTCAAATAAAACTGTTTGACATTTAAACTGAGTTCACTTATGCTAAACTGTATTCTTACCAAAATAACTATTTAATCATTTAACTGTGTGCAAACAAATGACTGATATTCAATTGAATTGTTAATGATACATAGCAATACTTGAAACTATTTAACTTTGACTTATGCAAAATTGAATTGTTAGAAATAGAACTATATCCAAGCATACAATGGCGTCGTAGTAGCAAAGAAAAACATTCGGCTTTAAAGTCGTGATGTTTGAGTTGCAACTAAGTTTTATAGAAAACAAAATTTATATAAACCAGACAGACATTATGAAACCTAACAGATTAAACGACTGGACCATTAAGCCTAACACCGCTTTCCAGACAAAATCTTCAGATCATCAGAAAACCAGAATCGGTCATCTGAAGTAATAGACAAACTAGTTTAATCTCACCAAGAATCGTGCGACAGATATCAAAAAAAGAATCAGTCTACGCCACGATATATATATACATTAACAAGGTGTTATTGGACAAGAGGGACATAGTTGTTTTCAGATATGTCCCGATAATGTCTTTCTTACCAAAATGTGTCTTTTGGGAACGTATGATCAACTTTTAAGTACTACGAATGTCATTGAATAAATAAAGGGAATATCTATCTATCTATCTACCTATCTATCTATGTGGCTCATTGAATAAATAAAAGAAATTATCTATCTATCTATCTATGTGGCTCATTGAATAAATAAAAGAAATTATCTATCTATCTATCTATCAATCTATCTACGAGGGTCGTTCAATAAATTAGACGAATCTATCTATCTATCAATGAGGCTCATTGAATTAATAAAAGAAATTATCTATCTATCTATCTATCGATGACATTCAATAAATAATGGGAATCTGTTTATCTATATATATATATACATATATATTAGGATCATTGGATAAATAAAGGAAATTATCTATCTATTATTCTATCTGTGAGTGTCATTCAATAAAAAAGGGAAATCTATCTATCTATCTATCTATCTATGAGGGTCATTCAATAAATAAGGGAATTTATCTATCTATCTATCTATCTATCTATCTATCTACAAGGGTCATTCAGTATATAAGGGTAATCTATCTATCTATCTATCTATCTACGAGGGTCATTCAATAAATAAGGGGAATATATCTATCTATCTATCTATCTATCTATCTACGAGGGTCATTTAGTTGGTCACCTCTGGTGGTATAATGGTTTTGAAGCTAGAGTAGCAAACCAATACGAGTGAGTTCGAGTCTCATTGTGTGCGCCATTCATTCAGTCTTGTGCCACATTGAAGCAAAGAGCTTCGTAAATTACTACTACTAGAGTCCTTCAATAAATAAATGGAATTTATCTATGTGAGACTTTGAATAAATTAGGAGATTTTTTAATGCGAAATATATTTTTCATAAATGTGAACACTTCATTATGTGGAATTGGTTTAAAGAAAAAATTATTTCAATTTTGCAAAAAAAATTCCTTTGAGGCTGTTCAAAATAGTGGTAAAGTAGTGCTCTAGGTTTGAACAGAAGTCTGTCATTAAATTTTCGCTGGCTGATAAGTGCAAACCATATGAAATATACAGAAAAATGTGTTATGTGTACGGGGAAAAATTTTTTAGCCAAAAAATCTTTACAAATGGGCTAAACATAGGTTTGCCGAGACGTTCCTGAATTGAAAAGATAGTCCATAAAGTCGAAGCAAGCTGACTCTCCGGTAAAGAAAAAAATTGCGGGCGAATCAGTCAGTAAAGAAAATGATACTGACAGTCTTTGAGACATCATCATCATCATCATCATATCGCGCTGGTAGCACGGATATCCCTGACCCTCTCTCGCCACTCCTCCCTATCGTTCATCGCCCTTGGTAGGTCTTCAGGACAACATCCCGTATCCTCACATAGCTGCTGAATGTATGTTCGTGCTGGTCGTCCTGCTTTTGCACGGCCATGTGTGGGGGTCCATAACAGTACATCACTTATGAGTGTCCTGCGTGTCTGGTTCGTCTAACTTGAATAGTTTTCGTGATAGGGGGTAGGTGGCCGTACAGTTGGTGTCTTGTGGGGTGTTTAAGATTGCACGTAGCATTCTTGTGTAATTGCCGTCCAGCTTCTTCTCCCGCCGTCTTGTTAGCATCCATGTAGTGCAGCTATATAGCAGTATCGATGTGACCGCTGCCTGGAAGAAACTGCGTTTCATTTTATCGGTTAGGTCTGATTTCCAAATAATCGATAACCTATTGATAGCTGCCCATGCTTTCGCTAACCTCGTTTCGATGTCCTTTTCGGTTGATTCGACGCTGCTTCCTAGGTAAGTGAATTTGTCTACTAGTTTAAGAGGGGTTCCTTCTAGAGTGGAGATGTCCCCCGTTTGGTTATAGCACATATATTCCGTTTTGTGTGCATTAACATAGAGGCCTATGTTTGCTGCTGCTCGTTCCAAACTATGCAGTAGTGTTTCGGCTTGGTCAGGTGTATTTGCCAGTATCGCTATGTCATCGGCGTAGTCGGCGTCGGTAATTGTTGTTGTGGGGTACCTTCTGCTTCTTTTCTTCGTCAGTTCGAAGCCATTCTCTCTGATTTTGTCAATCGATGTTCTAAGTACGTAGTCTAGACAAATGATAAAGAGGTACGGGGCCAGCGTGTCCCCTTGTAGTACTCCTGCTACAATGTCGAAGTATTCTGTGTCTCCATCTGGTGATCGTACTTTTACTTTAGTGTTTCTATAGAGAATCGTTATTGCCGCTACGGTTTCTTTCGGTATGCCGTACGCTAGTAGGATTTGTCCATCTTTCCTCTGTGAATGGAATCGAAAGCCTTGGTAAAGTCAACAAAAATTAATGTCGCTTGTAGGTTTTTTTACCCTACACCTTCAAGGATTCTACGGATGGTTAATATTTGTGAGGTCGTGGATCTATTTCTTCGGAAGCCATTTTGGTTTTTTCTAAGTATGTTGTCGATTTCGGGTTCTATGCGGTTTCGTAGTAGGGCATTGTAGATTTTGGCTGCTATGGATGTAAGTGTTATGCCTCGGTAGTTTTTGGCTAATCCGAGGTCCCCCTTTTTAGGGAAGGGGAGTATGCATCCTTTCATCCATCTATCTATCGGATTTTAATTGTATACTGCATTGCAGTGTCGGAGCAGTATGTCATCGAATTGTCTGATCTTCCATACTTCCGGGGGAATTTCGTCCAGCCCTGCAGCTTTCCTATTTTTAATTTTTCTGAGAACCGAGTCGAGTTCTTCTTGTGTGAACGGTCCTAGTTTAATGTCTAATTGTTTGCTAATTATTCTGGTGATTGGTTCATGTGTTATTTTCGGTGGGTTTCCTAGTAAGTTTTCGAAGTGCTGTTTCCACAGTTTTATTCTTTCTTGTTGGTTTGCTGCTTTCAGTTTTGCTTTGACTGTGTTCTTTCTTCTACTCACTTTGTTTATTGTTTGCCAGGCTATCCTTGATTGTCTATCTTCCACCGAGTCTCTAATCTTATCTATCTGATTTTGAATGTATTCTGTCTGTTCCTTTATATATACGCATGCTAATTGATATTGTGCCGTTTTTAGTTTTAAGGCATTTGTGTTTGTTGGGTTTTTTCGATAGTTTTTGGAGGCTGTTTTCACTAGTGCACGTTTTTCTCTCACCGCTAATGTTTCCCAAGGGACTCTATATTTAGTTTTAATTTTTGTTGGAATGCATTTCGCTGCTGCCACGAGGTGCGCATTGACGAAATTTTCATATTCGTCGTTTGGTGTA
Source organism: Sepioteuthis lessoniana (assembly GCA_963585895.1). NCBI lineage: Eukaryota > Metazoa > Mollusca > Cephalopoda > Myopsida > Loliginidae > Sepioteuthis > Sepioteuthis lessoniana. The sequence goes on from OY757938.1 coordinate 7,625,631, forward strand.
TTTTTTTCCGTCTTTTCTTGTAGTGTTTTTAATCTGTTTCTTAATTCTATTACGTATTTATCTTTTATATGTCTGTTGTTCAATAGGGCCCAGTCATAGTGTTTGGTGGTCGCTGTTCGTTTGGCGTTTTTTCGTAGGCTTAACCGTATTTTCGCCGTGACTATTCGTTACACCCTCAAAACAGGAGTATGCCTCGCAATTCATTGCACTATTTTTCCATTTCTTGTTTATAAGGACGTAGTCTATCTGAGCTTTAGTATTGTTTGCGTACGTGTGTGTCCATAGTTTTCCCTCCCTTTTTTGGTAGTTTGTATTGAGGCATGCTAATCTATTTTCTATCATGAAATCGGCCAATGTACAATATATATATATATATATAAAACATTCAGAAGATACAACCACACATATTTAAACGCTCTGATGAAGGTTTAACGTAAAAACTGAAATGTTAAGGTTGGCAGTTTTCGACCATAGTCGAGGATGACCTGAAGGCTCCGAGATGTAGGGGAGGGCGCAATTCCATTCCTTGGATTGCTCCACTTTACCCTTGGTTCTTACATTATAATGCTGTGTATTAAGCAAGGCAGCATCAAGTACAATTTTTTAAACTTTAGTATGACTCGACCTGGGATTGAACCTGTGCCTCTCGGACCGTTGGCGAACACTACTCGTTTGGCCAATGGCTCGGTAGTAATTCAACTATAAATGAAGTCCTCCTTCGAATATCATGTTTTTCATATTTGTACACACACAAACTTATATATATATTTGTGTGTGTGTTTATATATATATATATATATATATATATATAATGGAGTGTCACGAAAATATATGCTGGGGCAAGCAAATATGATCTTGCAGATGGAATTAAAAGTAATTAAAGATTAAATTAAATCCAACATATTGCAGCCAAAATGTCAACTGAATTTTTATGAGAATATTTTCAATTAATCAGAGAATGCAACTTCCAAAACCATTTTTAACAAATTCTAAAAAGCTATAACATTAAATTACCATAATTTCTATTTACATTAACTGATTATTTTTATTAATATCTTTATTCAAGAAGTATGGTATTAAGTAATAAACGCAACGGAAACTATTCTTGTAGAGACAAAATGTGTGTTTAGGTTTTTGGAAAAAAGACTCGAAAAACACATGCGTTTTGGCTCACTATGTCTTTCGTTAAAGCAACAGCTGCTAATGTTTCTGGGCGCTTAGTATACTTCTGGATTTAGTCTCTTCTCAAATTCACTCCATATTTTGACACCATAAGAGATGAGTAATGAACTCAACCGAGAAAAATCAAAAAGCAAAAACAACCAAAACAAAAAAAAACAAAACAAAAACAAAAAAACAATAACAACATGAAATGGAACATTTACTGCGCGGGAAAATAGGTTGTAAATCGTATGTCTTATTTTCTCTTTTATCACATAAGCAGGGATCCTGCTATTTGGCTAACAATATTCTTTACGTAATTTCACTTCTGTAGAACCAGAGAGATGTGAACATCGTCTCGCGTCAGTATCCGGAATAGTATGCAAATTACCGCCTCCTTATATATATATATATATATATATATACAGGGTGTCCCAAAAAATATATGCACATTAAAAATAATTGTAAACGTAGTGTTTAATTAGAATTTTATTATTTCAAAAGTGTAAAACCAGCGACAGTTGCAGGTTTTGTAGCGTAGACTTTGTCTTTTAGGTATCCCCAGAAGAAAAAATCTAGTGGTGTGAGGTCTGGTGAACGGGGAGGATATTCAACAAAACCACTTCGTCCAATCCACTTGTTTGGCAAGACCTCATCAAGGAAGGACCTAACATCGTTATGGTAATGTGGGGGTGCCCCATCTTGTTGAAAATAAAACTCTTCATCTTCAAAGTCTTCTCTACGCTACAAAACCTGCAACAGTCGCTGAATTAAGAGAGGCCATTGAGCATGAATGCACCCAAATACCAAGGGAATTGTTTCATGATATGTGCGATTCCATTGCTTGGCGTTGTCAGAAGTGTCTGGATCAAAATGGGCGTCAGTTTGAGAACAGGCAGTGAAAAAACAATAAAATGATACTTGTAAAATATTTTTACATATTTAAAATAATAAAATTCGAATTAAACACCACGTTTACAATTATTTCTAATGTGTGTACATTTTTTGGGACACCCTGTTCAGGGGCATATCACTCTTTTCTCCCTATACAACTTCATATTTTGCCTGGAAGTGTCATATCATTTTATTATGGAAAGAGATTACATGGTTATCGTCGTAGGAAATGGACACGGCGACTCGATTTCAAATCATGGACGAAACTGATTACATTTCACATAGCACTAATACCCTTGGGAAAGGTATAAATCTTATTGTTCTCCTTCCAGCTATGGGTAAATAGTAGGACAGACAAGGTTCTTCAGCCTTGTTGAGGAAACTAGCATAGGAAAGGGAAAACTCTGAATTAAAACCTGTTAAACTCCGCTTAAAAATTGACCTTGTGTCGTATCCACCCCGAGCGGAGGGGTTGGTGAATAGGATGAAAAGAGATTACTACAAATTGAATTTTTTCGTATCAGAGGTACATATTTTAAAATGCAAATGTCAGTTTATAAGTTTCAAGTGTTTATCTTAATTGGTATAAATTCCCTGGGTCTCCCTAAAGAATCGAATGAACCAACTGAAATGAAGAAAAGGTTAATATAGATAAAAAAGATATCGACACGTGGCTAACGAAGGCATGGGCGGCTATCGATAAGCTATCAATCAAAAGGAAATCAGACCTAACCGATAAAATGAAACGCAGTTTCTTCCAGGCAGCGGTCGCATCGATACTGCTATATGGATGCACTACATGGACTCTAACAAAACGGCTGGAGAAGAAGCTAGACGGCAATTACACAAGAACGTTGAGAGCAATATTGAATAAGTCCTGGTGGTAACACCCCACAAAGCACCAACTATACGGCCACCTGCCTCCCATCACGAAAACTATCCAAGTTAGACGAACCAGACAGGCAGGACACTGCTGGAGAAGCAGAGACGAGCTCATAAGAGATGTACTCCTATGGACCCCCCACATATAGCCGAGCAAAAGCAGGTTTAGCGTATCTGACTCTATTAATCTTCTTCTTATCCCATTTAACTCGGCTTCTTTGTCTGTGATGGCTGCAAGAGAATTACGAAAGGAAAGAAGAAAAGAGACGAAGATATCTTTTAAATTCCAACTTTATTTTTGGGTTTGAAACGGCTATTCTGTAGCGAGATGTTTTCCTGAACTAGTAGAAATATGTCTGTTTTCGAAAGACTTATAAATATACTTGCCATTTTCGGTGGTGGTAAGCTTAAGTTCGGTGGTTAGGTTTAATGGGTGCTTTTAAATAGAAGTCGCTGCTTGAAGAGACGCAGCCTGCAACCCCAACGCCGAAAATTGGATGAACACACGTGTTACTAGCTAAGAGCTGAGTGAAAGAGCATCCTTACAGTCTTACATTAAGTTTGAGATGAGAACGAGTTTCTCCTTGGCAACAGTAAGTCTGTCTTTCAGAAATGCACGGATTTCGCTTCCTGTTAGAAGGATTCTGGGGAACCCTACCTTTTTGAGTTTCTTTGCTTTTTTTTCTTTTTCTTTTATTAATCTTCATAATAGCAATCGGAATATTTTTTGTTGTTGTACCTGTTTAAACGAAACCAATAGTGATAAGCCCTTTCATGTCTCAAAAAAAAAAAAAAAAAAAAAAAAACTAAAAAGCCTAGGAAAATGTCCCAATACTGCAAAAAGAAAAAAAAAATTCAGTACCAGTGAAAGTCATTCGAAAGTACCTTGATCTTGGACTTTAATTAAGTTAAAACTTATAAAAAAAAAAAAAAAAAAAAAAAAATTCAATCAAATTTACCCCCCCCCGCTTTTTTTATTTTCTTATTTTTTTTTTTTTTTTTTTTTAATTTTATTTTATATAATTACACATGGGAAGCAGCATGATGTACATAAAGGTATTTGAATAAACCCATGGGCGACCAAACTCAATACCTAAACGGGTCCTGGACGTGAGTTTGACGACTTTACGCTCAGGATCGTTAGTTCGATCGGGGAACTACTGCTGCTCCTCTATAAGAGTGACTTCTATAGAAGAGAATAAAACAGCCATCGAAAGATAACCATGACCCACACTCAAACCACATACACAAACCGCAACGCTCTTCGCGCGGGTAAAAAAGGGGTGCATCCTGCTGAGGTTGGAGCCCTGGCCCCAGTGTTCGAAAAATCAGCTACAGAGCTCAAACAATCAAAACTACTAAAATCCAAGCAAACACTACAAATAGCCACATTTAACGTAAGAACCTTAAATAGAATAGGACAACTACCAGAGCTAATCGCATCGGCCGAAGAACATAAGATTGACATAATATGCATACAAGAACACAGATACACGCACACCGAAGATATCAAATATCACGAAACTGGCAATGGGTGGTCGCTCGTCACCGTATCCGCATGGAAAAACTCTGTCAACGCTGCAGTAGGAGGGGTAGGATTACTTATAGGACCAAGAGCATTAAAAACGATAAATAGCGTTGAGAAAATACAACCTAGAATGATAGCAGCTACTTTTAACGGCAACCCCAGAGCAACAATAGTCTCATGCTACAGCCCCACCAATGTTAGTGAAGAAACTGAACTAGTCACCTTCTACGATGAGTTATCCTCATTAGTGCGTAGCATCCCGAAACACAACATGTTAGTCATTGGCGGAGACATGAATGCCCAAATCGGGAAAAACGGAAACAACAAATACAGCCTCCACAACACGTCAAATAGGAATGGACAACATCTAACAGATTGGCCGATCGAAGTCGAGAGTAACCTGAAAGCTTCCTTTTCAATAGCTACTACACCTAGGTGTAGGGGAGGGCTTGCTCAATTTACCCTTGATCCACACCTGATATTACTGACTGTTAAGCAAGGAAGCATCAAGAACCATTTTTGAGTTATTTGTATGACTCAAACTGGGATTGAACACCAGTCTCCGAGCAATAGGCGGGTGACACGATGTGCTGTTAAATACTTAATATGTAATTTTTAAAATATATGTATCTCAACAATAGAAAGATCCTTAAAATAAGTAAATTTTTGTTCATGGCTTAAATTTACCTAAAAGCTGGTTGATTGTTCCTAAAGGTCAGTTACGTTCGAGACAATTGTTTTGATTTTAAAGGTCAGCGAATTTACTTAATTTTTCGGTCGTTATCTAACTCCATTGATCAGAATTATGAAACAGGTCATTTCGTAAAACATATTTTTCTAGTCCTTATCTTAAATGTCAATGTCAAAAGGGAGATTTTAATTTTCATCCACCCTAAATAAAGGAGACCTGGGGATGGCTCATCCAATCAGGTGAGGTTGAGAATTTTACTTCTACATCATTGCTCTAAACCTGTTCCCATTGGTCAAAGCATCAAAAAAGGGTTTTCCCTAAACTTAATCTTAACTTAAGATTGGCTGACCAATGGGAATATGACTCCTAATTGTCTCTTATTGGACAACCAATCAGAAACCTTTAAGTCCAGATGTTGCATACTCTCATACACGATTTACGAAATTCAATGAACGAACAAAACACACTTATTTATAAAAATATATCTCTCATTCTATTCTCAAAAGGGGACCTACTGTTTGTTGTTAGTTTGAGAGATAGATGGAGAGACATATACTCAGAGAGACATATACTCTTATCCCATATCTTCTTCCGGGAGGCAGGGGGTGCTAACGCTTGCACCCCCGTGCAAGCCATATCGTCAGGGACGACCTAACCCTCTGATCGGCTGCGTGTCCCAGGCTCGACTCTCAATTCACAGCACTCTGTCCAAACCTGACCGCATGGTTATCACGTGGTCTCCTTCCGGTTACATGCCTGTTTGTTGGACATGACTGCCCTGACACGCTGTCATCCCCCTGTTTACAAATCACAACGTCACAGTTTGTCAAAGCACACGGGGCCACTAGAAACGAACATAAAATCCATGTTATATGTTATATAACACAGATTTTGATCTGTAAAAACAGGATGGTAAAACGAATCACCAGAGAGGGTGAGGAAAAAGGAAAAGAGGAAACTCAAGACTGCCAAAAAAGCATCCCTTCCATTCTGGACCCGAGACACGACGAACAACCAGCAGACTTTTAAAAAATTCAAAGTCCCAGATTTAGAGGGATTTGTGTCATTCTAACCGCACCTCATCGTCACTCTTCCTCTCTCGATATTCTTTCTTTCTTCTTTTTGCCAGGAAAGTAAACATTGTTTTATTGTTATTTATTGTCACTCAAACGTGTTTCCATAAAAACACATTTGTTATTTAACAACGGGTTTTCTCCATTCTTTGAGTTGCTAGACATTCTAGCCACTCATATCACCTGACCGTCAGAAGAAGATACGGTTGAATTGTGTCAAACGCCCTTCGGAAGGACTTGACAAAGCAAACAGTCGGAAGCAAATGTGATAGCCACGAACACAACAGCCAAACCAAGCACTGTGACTAGTAGTCATATTACATTGGGCACTGTGTCTAACATAGGACCACTGGCGAGCACTCTTACCATTATGCCAATGGCCCGGTAATATTTATAATTGGAAATTATAAAGAATATTGATAGACTTTTTACAAATAATGCTTAATATTTAATATGGAGTTATTTTTATGTTAAATATTGAATAGTAAAATTTCAATATATAATAGATACAATGAGTCCGAAAGGAAAAAAAACTCTCACTATCGTCAGAGGTACATAACATGTTTGCAAGTCAGTAATGAATATATATATATATATATAGAGTGTTGGTTGTCACTAAATCACTTTGTGGGTATGTGTCGAACCAAATACAATATAATATGGAGAGTGCACAATATCTAGGATAGAGCTATTATATAATAATAATAATAAATATATATATATTAGATAGATATATATTTAATTCATGGAATATAGCCTGCAACACTGGGTTTTATGTAGTTTTTTGCAATGCTTATCTGTGACTACAGGTTTCTCACCGTGTCTCTAAATGACAATCATCGGGCAGAAAAAAGAAGATTTTGAAGAATTCGAAAAAGTCAAAAGGATATAATTAAAAGAATTATAATATTTGAATTGCGTATACGTCTCTTTTAGTGTGTGTGTGTGTGTGTGTGTGTGTGTGTGTATTATATTTGCGTATTGTTGTGTGTGGTCGTATATGTTATTGTATGTGTGTGTGTGTGTGTGTGTGTCATGATACATGCGCTGTGTGGCAGATTTGAAGTTGTCTCATCCATGCTATTAAATATATATTAAAACTAATATATATATATATATATATAATTTTATATAATAGCTCTATCACAGATATTGACCACTCTCCAAATTATACCACATTTGGTCTGCCATTTACCCACCAAGTGAGATAGTGACAACCATATACTGTTGTAATAAATATATATATATATATATATATATATATATATATATATATATATATATATATGTCCGTGTGTGTAAATGTTTATGAAGGTGATTGTATATGGTTCTGGTTTATTTGTTTAATGGCATATCAACTTTCGTGAGTTATTTAATGCCAAATTAGCCTTGTAGAAAAGCATAAGTGGTGTTATTTAACCCAGAGTTAGGGGGATAATGCATCTATATCTTTCCCTCGGACATTAATCCCTAAGTGAACGTAGTTGTTTGAGTGGATGACAAACTCACATACTGCGACGTTACTGCCATTATACCACGGTGACTTTTCCTCAATACATATACGCATTTGTGTATAAATGTGTGCCTATTGTCACAGGGTCTACCACTGAGAGGAGAGAAACAAGAAATTTCCCCTACCCCTCCGTGTTTGAATTAACAGGCCCCAAAGGTTGACCATTAAAAGAGGGAATTAGAATGTAGGTAAAGCTATCTGTACTCCATAACCCCTCCCGGGTGGATAGAGAAGGGAAGTAGCCCGAATGAATCGCCTGACAGGGTGAGGGAGAAGAAAGAGGCTAAATGATTGGCCAGAACCCTAAAGCGGAAATAGTACCCTTTTCGTCAGCGGAAATAGGAATAAAGAATTGAGTTTTAGAACAGAGATCGCCATGGAAGGACATGCGAATCTCATGCCAAAACTCCAGTCGAAAAAGCGGAGCCACGTTTCAGGACAGCAGTTGGCGTGACAAGATGTATTGAAACTGTCGCCGAAACTCCGGCGAAAGGCGGAAAGAATTTTGGACAAGAAGATAACCGGTGCCTTCAAGCCAAGCTCCACAGAATCCCGCTAGCCCGTGAAAGAAACGAAATCTCAGAAGAAGCCCGTCGAAGAAGCTAAGTAAACCTTAAAACCGTTTTCTCCCTCCGCCCTTCCTAAGTATTGCAATTGTATGCTCTCCCTCTCAATTTAAAGAAAGAAGCATATAGAGAAGCGTATGCGTTAAGAAAAGAAAAGAAATGGAATGAAAAGATTCATTGCATAAACTCTAAACATATGAATGAACTTTGCTACCTTTTCAAGGTTCAAGAGAAAAGAAAGAAGAAAATGAGAGAAAAGGAAAGAAAGACATTGTGTTTAAGTCTTCCCCGCTAGTAATATTGCCGGCGCCTTAATTATTTGCTAGTGTCCGCACGTATTAAAACCTTGTTATATTTTAAATGTCCCCACGTGTCGAAATTTATTCATTGTGTTGTTTGCCTATCGAATTGCCTTCTTTTGCATGTTCCTTTTTAGCTTTATTTTCGCCTCAATTTATTCTCGCTAAATTCATATTCGCCTTTAAAAACATTACACAGAAAATTGGAATTATCGACTACAATAAATAATAATATTATATCTAAACCTAGCGGCCAATATCTTCCATTATCCTAGGGGTAGGAAGACGGATTGGTCAGGTGGGTGTGTGTAACGTGAAATTTGGAAACCCCTTGCCAGCGGCGGTCAGTCTAGCCCCAAATTAACCCCCACATTATCTGCCAGTTCCCCATGTGCCCAAAGAAGGAATCTTAACTGGAACTTGTTTTGCGAGGGATCAAGTGACAGACTGCCCCGACTTCACACGTGCGAAAAATAAACTCCCGTCCTGGGAAATAATATTTTATGCCACGTCACATTATGTACACACAGAGTGAGATGGGTAAACTATAGTCAAAATGACACAAAAAATGAAAATAACACTGGATTTGTCTCACTTTATCACATATATTTACCAAAATTACATGAAAATACCTTGAAATACAAGGAATTGAATTTATTCAAAGAAATCGCCATTAGCTTCCGTTGTATACGGCAAAGAAAGAGAGCAAGGCTGGGGTATAAAAATATAATCTGCTTCTTTTCTTTTATTTCCTTTTGATTACCCGAAAGGTATGTTTGAGTATACTAAGAGAGAACTGGAGATGGCCGAAATCTACACACAGAGGTCAGATACGAATCTTCACTGAACCGCTCCTTCTTCGACCTGCTTTCATGAGACTGGTACCGGCCACTTTGAGGCTCTGAATCATCGCAGTTTCTCCTCGTTACTCTACTTTCGCGAGTCTGGCATAGAACCATCTCAAGTCACCAAATCGTCTTAGTTTCTCCTCGCTTCTCTGCTTTCGCGAGTTTTGCATTATCTCAAGACATCGAATTATCTTAGTTTCTCCTCTCTTCTCGACTTTTCTCTACCTCTCAACCCTCAGCAGTCTGGCGCAAGACCAGCACCGAAAGCAGCGTAAAGCTCTTCTGTTGGTCTTCTTCGTTCTCCCTGTGTCAAACATATCCCTGGTTTATATGATTTTTCGGACGCCCACGCAATATTCGTGGTTACACCTCCCACCTACGTGTTGCATTTAAACACGCCCCTTGTCTAGCATGCGTCCAAGCAAATAAGGTGGCACTTCCACTGAGGAAACACCTGCGCTGTGTTTACTTTAGGAAATAGTTGCATATCTTATTATGCTACCCACGTAATTAACGTGACATTTCCGTTAGGACATCTGCGTCCCGTTTACTTTAGGAAACAGGTACATATCCTGTAATGCTACTCATGCCGCATGTCAAAGGGATCTTCTGGTCAATATCCTTCATTTCAACCACAATCTCCACGTGACTGCAAACCTTCATGACTATCTCCTTGTTTAAGTTGGTAAATACTGTTACCAGGCGTATGGTCTCCCAGCAGCCACCCTCTCGATCCAGGTCAGCATTACCTCCTCGAGGTACTTGATGTAGACCTCTGTGTTGAGTTTGATTTTGGTTTGGTTGGTTTTGTTTTATGGCATATCAACCTTTGTATGTTATTTAACGCCAAATCCATTTTTATGTAAATAATCTGTTCAATTGAAAACAGTTCAGTTTAGCATAAGTACACAGTTTAATTGTCAAAAACATTTCCATTTCAAACTATTCAAGCAGTTATATGTAATAATTCAGTTAAGTGTAAATACAGTTTTAATGTCGAAAAACAGTTCTGTTTAAAATAATTCAGTTAAGCATAAGCACGAAGTTTAAGTGTAAGTACGGTTTAATTGTCAAAAACGTTTCTATTTAAAGCTATTCAGTTTACTCAATTCATTTTAGCATAAGTATGCTGTTAGTTCTATTTAACCCATAGATAGGGCCCTATCAGGTGCTACCACTCCGGGCCAGAGTGAACCTGGGAGCGATGGCAATGAAAGGGTACTCCGCATTTCCCAAAGCTCTAGCACTGCTGGAACCTCACCATCAGATTGTTTAGTGTCATATCCAGGACACTCGTTGGGGGGGTCTTACCCCTCTGCAGAGGTGCAGTCAGTATATTCTACAGCCCCAGCTGACTGGGCAATTCAGATTTAAATGTCAGACAGTTTTATTTCAGATAATTCAGTTCAGCATAAGTATACAGTTTAGATGCCAAAAACAGTTCTATTTCGAGCAATTCAGTTCAGCACTAGTACGCAGTTCCAATGTCAAAACAGTTCTATTTTAAACATTTCAGTTTAGCATAAATACGCAGTTTAAATGCAAAAATCAGTATAGTGAAAGAAGCACGGTTTTGTTCTATTTAACCCATAGATAGGACCCTTATCAGGTGCTACCACTCCGGGCCAGAGTGGACCTGGGAGCGATGGCAATGAAGGGGTACTCCACATTCCCCAAAGCTCCAGCATTGCTGGAACCTCACCATCAGATTGTTTAGTGTCATATCTAGGACATTCGTTGGGGGTGGGTCTTACCCCTCTGCAGAGAAGCAGTCGGTGTATTCTACAGCCCCAGCCGACTGGGCAAGTTCAGTTTGAGGTCATGTGAGAAGATGAATTGACACATAACGTCACCAATGTTAGTGACTACCCTAAACACTAGGATGTGGGGTGGGTGTTTGGTTTTCATAAATATGAATCTTAATCTGTCCCCTAACAGACTGGAATTTTCCGTCGTGAATGCTATGCATTTTCCCAATTTCTTGAAGAAAGAGTTGCATGATAGTGTTGCTTTCCTCACAGACTTCTAGCACAGTATACAAAATCTGAAACAAATGGAAGGCATGAGGGAAACAATTCATTTAAAATAGATACAATTTTCCAATCATACCTTGTTTATTTCGTATTTTTATTTGCGTGTGTCTATATGAATGTATGAACGTATATATATATATATATATGTGTGTGTGTGTCTGTGTGTGTGTGCTTGTGTGTGTGTGTGTGTGTGTGTGTGCGTGTGTGTGTGTGTGAGATTTAAAAGTTTAAAAGATAGTTCTAAATTTTACAACGCCCATTACTCAGGGTTTCACGTGGGCTAGGGTCACGTGATCTTCAGATGGATTGCAGTACATTTTTACTGAAACTGGAGGGTGGCATTGACGGAAAGGTCAGGATATGTACACTCAGACCAGAAATGAAGCCATAGTTGTCTCTTTTCATCCTATCAACCTTTAACACGTTCATCTCAATTGAATACAAATAGAAACACACGAACATGTATGGTTAAAAAGTCTCCAAACCCTCACCCCAAATGACTTTGACATCAGACTAAACTATTCTCAAAACACTATTATATATATATATATATATATATCCCGACGATACTAGAACCACACGAAGATAGATGGATGTCTCAAAAAATTGACTAAAAGTCGAAACTAGTTGAGAACATAAAAAGTTATAGTTTATATATATATATATATATATGTGTGTGTGTGTGGATTAATATATTCGAAAAGTCAGTGGAAGTGATAAATAGATTTTCTGACTTTATATATACATATGATCTTCATCATGTTACACTAATAGCACGGAGTTTCTTGACTTTTCCTCTCTCGCTATTCGTCTCTACCATCCATCCACCCCAGCCGGTCCTCTCGACTGCCTCAGGTGTCTACACAGGGCTTATATAAGTAAATATTTGTTGGTTGGCCAACACTGACATGTCTATGTGTATGAGTCTATAAGAGAACGACGCTTATGAATTCGTTCTTACTCCTCCGATTGTGCCCTTGTTCTTCTTACTTGGGTGGTTTGTGAGATGGGAGGTAGGTGGCTTTTCAACTGCTGCTTTATGGGGTGTTGCTTACAGGATTTGTTCAAGGGAGCATGCAACACTCTTGTTTAGTTCTCATTTAACTCTTTATTTATGTGTTTCATTCGTGTCCATGAGGTGCAACCATATAGTAGTACAGAAACAGCCACAGCTTGAAAGAAATCCCTTTTTATTTTATCGCATAAATAGATTTCCATAGGATCGATAACCTGTTAAGTGCATACCACACCTTTCAGTTGATGAGATATAGCTACCGATGTATGTAAACGGGTCTATAAACTTTTGAGAATTGATACTCAGTGCGAAAATGGCTTCTTGTTTGAAACATGAGCAATGTTATATTTGCGTTCTTATAGAGACCAATAACTACTACTGCTTTCTTTAGGTTATACAATAGGGGTTCGGCTTCTGCAGATGCATTGGTAATAAGTACTAGTCTGCGTCTGTCAAAGTTTCTGAGGAAAATCGTCTTCCCCTTTTCTTTTTTGGTGGGAAACAATTTTCTTTTATAAAATCGATTGACGTTCGAAATACGTAATTTAGGCAGTGTCTCCAGCAATAATTCTGAAATTGGTGTTTGCCATCAGGTGAACGAACCATTACTTCCTAGTTTTTATAACTCATCATTATGACGGTAACAAGTTCTTTGAGGACACTACATACCTGTAGTATTACCTCCATCTGTTTATAGAATCGGATACCTAGGAGAAATCTACGAACAGTGTTGCCCCAAGATGTTTTTGTACGTACTCCGATGACTCGACAGATTTTCAGAATCTGTGAAGTTCTGGATCAATTCCTCCGAAAGCTGTACAGATTTTCCCCAAAGAATTCTATTTCAGGTTGGACATGTTTGAAAAGCATATCATTTTAAACCTTAGCCGCAAAACGTTCAAGTCTTAATGATTCCGAAGTTTCCTTTCTAGTAGCAGGGGAGGGTACGGCCTTTTCTTCATTTTAGACAGCGTTGGATAATCAAAGTACGTCACTGAATTTTCTAGTCTTCCATACTTCAGTCGGTATTTCATTGGGGGCATCAGTTTTTCAGCTTTTAATATTTTTCAATACTGCATCAAGCTCTTCCTTTGTAAACTGTCCTAGTTGTTTATAAATAATTTTTGGATAGTTTTTCCGTGATTGTTGTATACTGTGTCGTTATTAACAAACGAGGAACACGTATGTATATATAAATATAAGATTATATCTTTATTTTTGGCGATGATACTTGTGTGGGGCAGAAAAGAAATCGCAGAGAGTTCGCGCACACGAAGGAGCTGTCGGGAGACGGAAGAGCCAGAGATCAACTGACTTTAGCCGAAATTCGGGAACTTACGTAGTCTACAACACTCACGTGACCTGCAGCAATTCCTCTTTTTCGTTAACTATGGTTACGCCCACGTCTCACTTCTTTGCTTTCCATTGGTTATGTTGTCTGCTTCTCATTGGCTACTTGCCTAAGCTCGGTTCTGTGGGCGTACGCATCTGCCACTATCACAGATTTCAACCACGCCCACAGTTCAGGTGATATTCGGAAATCTTTGACCGGATACACCTGTTTTCAACATACACCGTATTCACAGCACCTATGGGCATGGTGACATTTTGGCACTCACCTTGTTGATATTATCCTTGAGCGGATGCAGCTGTCTCAGCCTCCTCTAATACACAATACCTGTGGACATGATGATATTTCAGTGATCACACCGGTCTTATCAATCTATCTGTCAACAACATCCACCGTATTCACACCCGCAGGTCACGTTAATATATTACATGATTTTAGGTGGGGGGGTCGAGTACATTTTTGTTGTTTCCACTCCTGTATTCTTTCTTCTTGGCAGGCAGCTTTTAGTTTTGCTCTCAATATACTTTTCGTTACGCTCACTTCATTTAATGTCAACCATGCTTATCGGGATGGTCTATCTTCTACAATTTTCTTATTTTATTATTTTGGCCTAGGATGTTTTCGAATTGTTCTTTTTAATATGTGTTAGTTTTCTCTGGGCCTTCTTAAGTTTCTTCCCGTTGGCATTTGTTGGGTTTCTTTTATTAAGTGAGAATGCTTTTTTTCTCGTTGGCTTATTTTTCCTAACAGCTATTGATTCCTACAAGAATTCGGGTAACCATTTTCTTCTCAAGTTGTGGAATGCTTAATACAAAACATACGCCTTGCCATATGAGACTTTGAAACGGTAAAAGAATACCGAATGATTTCCCCCTCCTCTAGTATGCTTCTAGGTGTTGCTGATTGGCTAATCTTTTGACTGCTGCTCACTGATGAATCAATAAAACAGGATGAACGATTCTCATGGCATTTTCTCCCCATAACCTATCCTTTCCTGACCAGCCGTATAAAGGTGAGACTGACCCACTCCTCAAGCTTCAGAGGCCCGTTCCCCCAGGCTCTAAGCCTCTTTGGAGGGGCTATGTTTATCACCTGGTGTCTGAGGCACACCTTTTTAGGTGAATGCACACGGGGTTCTAGGCATTTTTGTGTTCGGCAGGTGTGACTGGTCTACGGCCCTGCGCCTGGTCCCCTCTAAATCTCGGCCTTGTGCCATACTCGCTCGTTTGGTGTGGAGTGTGACAAATATCTGTAACATAACAGTTCAACACGCATCCCCTGTTATAGTTCAAGACAGAATTGCCCACTCCTAAAAGGAATACATATCAAATTTTTAAAAAAATATTTCTGTTTTTGTTTTTTTGTTTAGATTATTATTATTATTATTAATACGATTATTATTTGTTTGCCCTCAACTAAATCTTTTAGAAAAAGGATAATTAATACAAATACACGGTTTGTGATTTAGTTTATTTTGTTTGTTTATTTTTTTTATGTTTAATTGGTTAGTTTAATGTTTGGGAGTTTGATCTTACCCCTCTACTGGTATGCAGTCGGTATATTCCCCTGTCCTAGTCGACTGGGCTATGATGCCTAATTTACTAAGTTAAGACTGAATGCCCACGATAACCTTAATGAAAGTGTTTAATTCTTGTCATTGACTTTGTAAACATGTCAGCAACATTTTTTTTTCTGATTCAAAAGAATGGACCTTTATTTATTTCATCACGTATAAACTGAAATGTTATATCAATATATTTCAATCTTTGATAGATGACTGGTTGTTGCCAAAACAATACTGGATTGATTATTACTCTAAATAGTTGTTGGATGTTTAAGAGACTCTAGTTCTGTCACAGTTCTCAATAGTGCTCTAAGATACAGATCTTCTTGACTTGCTAATGAGATAGCGATAAATTCCGCTTCGCATGTTGACAAAGCGACTGAATTTTGTTTTTTAGATTTCCATGAAATCATTGGGTTGTCTTTTGCTAATCTAAACCAACATCTACTCACACTTTTTTATCACTCAAATTCGCCTAATCTGCGTCACAAAATCCCACAAATTTCAGGGGTTTCAGTGATTTTTTAAAATATTAGTGACTGGTTGATTGTGCTTTGTAAATAACATAAGACGTACTTTGCTTTCGTTAAATGGAAAGAATTTGGTTTCGCTAGGTCTTGGTACAAGCTTATAACTGTATAACAAATGTCTGGTCTTGTTCCAACCATTATATATATCAGACTACCAATTTGTTTTCTTTATATCCATTTCAAATAGATTTCAGCATGTTTTGCAACCCACCATGCCAAACTTTGATAATATTTTCTCGATATATCTCGATTGATTCATTTTAATAATATTTTTTGTGTTCAAATTGTATTCCTCGAACCAGGATAATTTCCAAAGATCAGCAACTTTTAATCCAGTTTTGACTTAATTTAAATTAGATCTGCCTCAGTTTTTGAAGTTATTAATATAACGTCTACCCACAATAAAATGATAGATATTTGATTGTGGACATTTTTAACGTACATACAGGGGTCTACGGGCAACTGCACGAAATTTTGAGAAGTTAAATAAATATGGAATGTTTAATTCCTAGTTCAACCGTTCTGTTTTAACACATGTAAGGATTTTTAAGGATAAGGATATTTGTTATCAGAAATGTGAGGATGGAGGTTATCCTAGGGCTGTAACCAGACGGTTCGATAAATTTTGCAAGGGTTGCAACAACTTCGACGATCAGGTAAGGTCAAGCAAACCTAAAAGCGTGGATTTCGAGGCCGTACTCAAAGCAATGGAGGCAAATTCGGCGAGTAAGCAATCAGAAAGTTTTAGGCGAATCCAGCATTCAAATATTTTAGTCACTTTTACCACCATGGTAAAATAAACATCCAAAGCCGCTGAACTGAGCCTCACGTATTACCAAAATATTGCAAAACTTTTGACTCACTCCAGCATAAGTAAACTTTAAGAAACATTCTCTTCTAGAGTCGTTCCAAGTTCAACCGTTCTATTTTAACCCATATAAGGATTTTTTAGCTTTCCAAATATATTTCCCATTCTTACGTTCAAAACCTTCTGGCGGCTCAACATAGATTTCATAGTCTAACGAAGCATTTAAATATTCACTCTTAACATCCATATGCTGAATTTAAAAAAAACCTGTTATCGAGTGAGAAATCTTTTAGATATTCAACATTTTCATTTGGCACGTTATGTAAATAAGATATACAATTTTCATCTTTGTGTATTTGAGCATTTATGTATCCAGCGATGATTAGTACGTTGTGATTGGGAATGTGTTGCTCAAGGGAAGATAATCAATCAAAGCAGGTGATGGTATCACTGGTATATGTGGAACTGTAGCATGAGAGAATTATTGTGCAAGATTTGTCATTAAATGTAGCCCACATAATTATCGGCTGGGTTCTTTCTCTGCTATTTTGTGATTTTAAGGCATGAACACTAAGTATTCCTATATTTTCTATGGCGGTTTTTACATGTAGATTCCGTCATAAATGTCTGTCTATTACATATATTTTGGTATTTTAATTCTAGTTCACAATGGTTATATCTATATTCATATACGAATATTACATCTATATTGTAATCAGCTGCAGATGTACGCTCGCCTAGCTTGCTTATTGTTAAAATCCTAAAGTTAAACGTCACTATGATAACAATGATTTTTAATCTAAATTCTGTTAGGGTTTGGATTTGGACTCTATATCTATATTTACCCCACCCCGCTCGGGCAGGATATGACACAAGGTCAAATTTTTAAACGGAGTTTAACAGGTTTGAATTCAGAGTTTTCCTTCTCCTCGACTACTTGCCTCACCAAGGCTAAAGAACCCAGTCTGTCCGACTATTTACCCATAGCTGGAGGGAGAATAATTAGATTCATACTTTTCCCAAGGGTATTATTGCTATGTGAATAGCAATTAGCCTGGTTCAGGGTTTGAACTCGTGTCGCCGTGTCCATTTCCTACGGCGATAACCTGAAGGGCGAAACGGTTTGGATTCAAGTAATGGTAATTTTTCGTTTGTTGTTTTTTCTTCTTTTCTTCTTTTTTCTATTTCTCATCGATAGCCTTATGGATGAGGGGCAATAGATGAGGGGCAATAGATCCCTGACTGAACTATTTGATCCTGACCGTTAATCTATGAGATCCTTCCTCCGAATAACTGGTGAAGCTCACCCTTGACCCACCTTTGAATTTATCCGCCTTAATTCTCATCCACCATAACAATTTTTAAAAATCATACAACAAAATGGATATCATTAGGTATTATCGAATTTTTAAAAAGATAATTTATAACAATCCAAAAAAAAAGGATTCGTCTCATATTTATGGAATTTTATTTTTGGATACATTGTTGGATCAAAAGAAAAACAAAAACAAAAACAAAAAAAAGAAAACATAAAAATTATGATATATGTGGAAAATACTAACTAAAGATGGAATATATTGTAGCTATTTAAAATGGATTTGCTCAAATAAGGAGAAATATTATAAAAGCCAGGACGAGTATTTAGGGAATTAAAGAATTAGATAGCAGCGGCTTTGAAAATTCGTCTTAGACTTTTATTATGGATGTAAATGAGCATCTTAGCAGAATTGAAGTCGAAGTTATGATTAGATTGAAAAATGTGTTGGAATAATGCATTGTTTGAGTTGCCAATTCTTATGTCTCTTTTGAGTTCTTTCAAGCGAACGTGAAGGTTCCGAGATGTTTCCCCGATGTTTTAAGTTTATAATACTTCCAAGAGATACAATAGACACCGGCGTCTGAAAATATGTTACGTTGAGGGCGAGAGTGTTATAATTCGCGGATTATTTAGAAGGTAAAGAAGTAGTTTTGATATAGAGTTTATTCAAGTTGTTTGTTATGCTGTGAGAGGAAGAATTGTTTGGCAAAGTTATGTAACAATGGGAGGAACTAGTTTTATCAGATATTGTGTAGGCATTAGTTTGAGTTTGATTCTTATTGTGGATTTTGAAGGCTTTAGATTTAGCAAAGTGTTTAAAGGATTTGGGGTACTGAAGGTTAAGGAAGGAGTTTTCTAGGTGGATGAATTCATCATTTAAATATTTCGAGGGGCGAATACGTAGAGCTCTGAGGTAAAAACCTATGACGATAAATCTTTCTCGATTGTTGAATCCGTTTTATTTTTTGATTACATTCGAGTCCGTTCACACTTCAGGAAGAAGAATGAACTGTCGTACGTTGGGGTCACGTCACTCCAAAATACGACCATCACAAATAAAAAAATATTCCTTGAATTAACTAAATTAAATTATTCATATCAATATTATAATTCTTCCAAGACATGCAGAGGAAAATATGATGGAATAACCCAATTTTGAGGAATATTTTTAGGTACATTTTATGAAGCCAGAACGTTCAACTATCAACTGTTATTAGTATATTTACTGCTAAATGGAGGGGAAAATCAATATAAATATCTGCTATGTATGCTAATTCTATATTTTTATCAGAGGTTGTATAATTGGTTGTTGACCAGAACTCATTATCGACTGTCATGAAATTTTGACCATATCTATATATATATACGTGTGCATGTGTGGGTGAACGTTAATATATATATATATATATATATAAACGAGGATGATTAAATAAGTTTCCAGACTTTTTTCGTATGGGCACTTTTATTGATAGTACACACATGAAACTCTAGTCCCCTTCGAAGTAATCTCCTCCAGTTGTAATGCACTTGTTGTACCGTTCTAACAACTTCTGGAAGGCCCAATGGAAGTCCTCTTGTGTGAGCGTGTCAATGACCTTCGTCACAGCCTCTTTCATTTTCTCAATTGTCTCATAACGACAGCCTCTGAGCTTAGGGAATAACCAAAAGTCACAGGGAGCATGGTCTGGACTATAGGGAGGCTGAGGAATTGTGTTGATGCCCATCTTGGTCAAATAGTCTGTGACAATGATGGAGTTGTGGATTTGTTCATTGTCCTGCTGGAAATGCCACTGAGCCGATTTGAAGAATGCTGGCCTCTTCCCTAGGAATCTCTTCCTGAACTCCCTTAAAACCTCAACATAGTAACTCTAACCCTTTGGCCAATCAACTTTGGTGTATTGACTTTCTTACTCCTGCCACACCTCAAATAATCCCTCACAGACTCCCTGCCTTCCTTGAATCTCTTATGCCACTCAAAAACTGATGCTCGATTCATGCAAGATGCTCTAAAAGCAGTCGGAATCATTCCATACGTTTCTGTGACATTTTTCCAATTTTAAAATAGAATTTTATTGCTTATCATTCTTCTAAAGTGTTAGATTTCATTTTTGAAATTCACTAGGCGTGACACTCAGGCTTTAGTAGAGTGTATTCCAATTGCTGCTGTAGCAGTTCATTTAAACCTGAAATCATAAAAATTGGTCAGTCATCTCATAAGATGCATAGCAATAACATACTGGATTTTCAAGAGTCTATGACAATTTTAAATGCCTGTACCAAAAAATCTGGAAACTTATTGAATGCACCACATATATATATAGTGATGTGAATTATCACCTCACCAGATAATCAGTGACGTGAAACCCAGAGTCTCTGGTGGCTACAAGTGAGTTATTATCCTGCCTAATTTTCTTAATCATTTAATATATTGTTATATTCCACACATATATATATATATATATATGTTCATTTTCAAATTAGTGGCAGAGGTAAATAAATACAATATATAAGGATATTTTTTATATATGTATCTGTGTAGATACACACGTACACATACTATGGTGAGTCAAATATCTCGTAAGAGCTAGTTTTCGTCAAGGATACCATGTGACTGAAGTAGTTCAGGCCGTGGTAGGTACCTGCTCAATTTAATAGTATTCTCATTGTTGGTGTTCTAACACGTTGTGCATGATTTGAAAACCACAAAGATGTACGTGCAACGTAGTCTAATTCAGGAATCTATGCTTTACAAGTTCAAATTGAGCCATAACGTCTCGGAAGCAACAGAAAATATTTGTTATGAGAAATGTGAGGGTGGAGGTTATCCCAGTGCATTAACCAGACGGTTCGATAAATTTTGCAAGGGTTGCAACAACTTTGACGATCAGGTAAGGTCAAGCAAACCTAAAAGCGTGGATTTCGAGGCCGTACTCAAAGCAATGGAGGCAAATTCGGCGAGTAAGCAACCAGAAAGTTTTAGGCGAATCCAGCATTCAAATATTTTCGTCACTTTCACCACTATGGTAAAATAAACATCCAAAGCCGCTGAACTGAGCCTCACGTATTACCAAAATATTACAAAACTTTTGACTCACTCCAGCATAAGTAAACTTTAAGAAACATTCTCTTTTAGAATTGTACACAGGGACGTGCCAATATTGGCCGATCAGCAAAGACTTACATAAATTAACTTTGTTTAGACACACGATGCAGTCAAGAGCATCTACCAGGAGAGATTGATGATAGGGACGAATGTCGAGAAAGAATCGGGGAATTATGTGCTTCCTGTGTAACTTGATGTTGTTATAATGTTTCAAACACATTAAAACGCAAAGCGGGGGCATTTATCAACCCTCTGACTGCGCATAAATGTTGTTTGCAAAAGAATATATTGTAGCAATCATTCATATTGAGATCGTACCTAGGTTAGTGAACTGACAGACATTTTAATTGTTTCTCCGGCAGGTTTGGCGGCAAAATATACACGAGAAAATGGATGTAAATGTCAAGTATGAATATTATCCACACTACAAACAAAAAAATTGTAATATAGATATGATAAACGAAATGGTTTATACGCAAAATAGATAAAAACGTAATGAAATAAAGCAAAATGGAGACGAAAAAAATTAAGTAAATCAGACGATAGATAAATCAAGTAAGAAAAAATGAATGACATACACATAAAATAGATGTGTAGAAAGACTTTAATGAAATATACACCGTTAATTAAGTGTCTTGGAATATACTAACAAACTTCTTCGTCAGTATTCTGTGGTAAAGTTCCCGATCTTTAGTTCTCAGTAATGGCATTAATTCTAGGTGTAGTTTGATCCAAAATGTTAGTACCTGTTATGGCTAATAGGTTTCTTACCTCTCTTAGTTTGGATTTCTACTTTGTTTTCTCTTTAAAATACAGTTCTGTAGGTGAAACCTAAAATACACTGACAGCATCCCTTGCAGACGGATAAGACCCTCAACACACAAAAAAGGCGTTTCTTATATAATACTAACCTCCATCCTGAAAATCCACTCCTGGAGTTCTGGGGACATATATATATATATATATATATATATATATACGCAGGATCGTTCAACAATGATTAGACATATATTTATGGCTTTTTATTTTGCAGTTGTTCTCAGCTAGTTTCGATTTTAGGTCATCGTGAGAAAGGTTTTTGCAAAGAAAGGTTTTTAAAATCGTTTTTAAAAGAGTTGGTATGTCACGAAAGAACCAGTGGTAAATGAACTGCAAAGGTAGCACATCCTTTCGTTAAATAGATAGATAGATAGATAGATGGATAGATTTTATATATATATATATATATATATATATATATATATATATATATATATATATGCGTGTGTGTGTATGTGATTTTAAACGTCCTCTTTTATTTCCAACTGAAGTTTAAACTACCTGAAACGATAAACACACAAATTTAGAAATCTGGTCGGTAACTCTAAATAAAGGACGTATTGTATACCCCAAAGTTCTATTAAAAGACATCATCCATCGCGCCCATGAGCAAATGTTGGACACACGCTATCTAATTTCCGTGTATAAAGTTATTGTTGGTGTAATATATTTCTTGTCGGTTTAGCTGCACCGATCTCGAAATATTTACGCCTTTGGGAAATGAATGGTTTGGATATTACATAACTTGAAAATCTGCATCCGATTAGACAGCGCTGGGATACCTTTGGTTGGCGGAAGATGATATTCCAACTGTGAAACCATGCCCGACCCCAGGGTCTTCATTTAATGAAGGCTTTAATGGAACTCCTTATGACCTGTTACACATATGGCCCCGCTAAAAGTGTGTTCTCAAAAGCCTGGTACACCTTGAATCGTGTGTCTTATATGTAATATTGCCGATATTATTAGGTATTGTTTATTACCAAACTCTACAGTATTGAAGCCACAATAGAATAGCAAGTATAGATTATGTGAAGAAAAAGATGAAACAATTATTCACATAAGCGAAAGCCGGAAACTAGCACAAAAAGCATACAAGACTCAACATGACTGGGTGGGAAATGTAACCCTCTAAGAATTGTGCAAAATACAAAATTTTAACCATACTAACAAATGTTGTAAGCAAAAACCAGAATCCTTTCTAGAAAACGAGATTCAGAAAATTCTCTGGGTCTTTGAGATACAAACGGATCACTTAATTCCAACCAGAAGACTAGACCAAGTGCTAATTAACAACTAAAAGAGAAATTGTCTGGTGGTTTTTAGCGTTCCAGCTGACAACATAAGTAAAATAAAAGTAAAGTTAGCGACCGTAGCCTAGGGCGACCAGAAGGCTCCCTTTTCAATAGCTACTACACCGAGGTGTAGGGGAGGTCGCTATTCTTTTCCCAAGATTGCTCCACTTTACCCTTGATACGTACCTTATTTTGCTGAGTGTTAAACAAGGAGGTGTCAAGTACCATTTTTAAAGTCTTTGGTATGACGCGACCTGGGATTGAACCCTGGTTTCCTGGCCCATTGGCGAACACTCTACTCGTTAGGCCAATGAATCTGTTAAAAAGATAAACAAATTCTTGGACCTTGAAAGAAAACAATGCTGTAAAATATGACGGTGAAGGTGATCCTAAATACAGGGTCAGGCAAAATGATCCGACACATTTGTAGGTTTAATAAAAGACAAATAAAGTAAAGAAACAAAAAAGTGTTTTTATTTTCGAAAAGTACATATAATGCCATTTTTTTATATAATACACTTCTTCACGTGTTATGGGGATTTTGGGGGAGATGTTCCCTGGTCATTTGATCCCATTGCGTGGTGACATCGGTTGGCCCGCCCGTTCACCTGATTTAAATCCGTGCGATATTTTTCTCTGGGGATACCTCAAGTCAAAGGTAATCGTCCCCAATCTATTGAACAACTTAAAGATGCAATTCGTCAAGAAATTACTGCCATTCCACATGAAATGACCAGCCGAGTTATAGACAACTTTCGTGAACGCCTCCGACAGTGTGTAGACAATAACGGATCCCATTTGACTGATTTAATTTTCAAAACCTAATGAAACGGAATGGCATTATATTTACTTTTCGAAAATAAAAACACTTTTTTGTTTCTTCACTTTATTTGTCTTTTATTAAACCTACAAATGTGTCTGATCATTTTGCCTGACCCTGTATTATTGGTGCCCTTGAAACGGTCCACAAAGGATTAGAAAAGAGGAAAGAGGAACAGGAAATAAGAGGAATAATCGTTTACTGATAACAGCAAAAATACTAAGACGAGTGCTGGACACTGAGAGGAGTTGCTGTCACTCGGACTTCAGTGAAAATCCCAAGCAAACGTTGGTGGGAAAAAACCGTGAGCAGTAGAATAATAGGATAAAAATAATGACTTAAAAACCAAATATACTCAAGTGAAAATTGATAATATGCATTAGAAGAGCAATTGTAGGTCATATAAAGGCAGAGATGAAACAGTTAATCACATGATAAACGAATACAGTAAACTAGTTCAAAAGAAGTTTGCCCAGTCGGCTGGGGCAGAAGAATACACCGACTGCACCTCTGCAGAGGGATAAGACCTCCTTAACGAGTGTCCTGGATATATGACACTAAACAGTCTGATGGTGAGGTTCCAGCAGAGCTGGAGCTTTGGGGAATGCGGAGTACCCCTTCATTGCCATCGCTCCCAGGTCCACTCTGGCCCGGAGTGGTAGCACCTGATAGGGCCCTATCTATGGATTAAATAGACCTAACAGCATACTTATGTGAAATTGAATTGTTTGACTAAACTGAATAGCTTGAAATAGAAATGTTTTTGACAATTAAACCATACTTACATTTAAACCGTGTTCTTATGTTTAACTGAATTATTTGAAATAGAACTGTTTTTTGACATTAAAACTGTATTTACACTTAACTGAATTGTTACATATAACTGCTTGAATAGTTTGAAATAGAAATGTTTTTGACAATTAAACTGTGTACTTATGCTAAACTGAATTGTTTTAAACAGAACAGATTATTTACATAAAAATGGATTTGGCGTTAAATAACCTAGTACGGTTGATATGCCATAAAGCCCAACAAACTAAACCAAACCAATCAAAAGAAGTACAAAACTGGGTAGGAAAGGTGGTCCTCTGCGAACTGTGCAAGAGATTAAAATTTAACCATAGTACCGAATGATACATGCACAAACCAAATAGGTCCTGGAAAATGAGATTTTCAGAAAGAAAAAAACAGATCACCGAATCAGAACACAAAAGGAAAATAAAAGAACGTAAAAAGATAGAGAACTACTTGGATCTAGCCAGAGAACTGAAAAAGCTGTAGAACATGAAGGTAACGGTGATACCAATTATACTTGGCGTACTTGGAACATTTCAGACTTAAAATTCAAGACATTGGAGATAAGACGAAGGATGTAATATAATGGCGGAGGGATTTCGTTTTATATATCTTGCCTTTGGGTTTAGTTAGGCTGAGAACCGTTCGGCTCAGTGCATGGGTTCGTTAGGTGCAAACAAGAGCGCAGGTGTTCACGCACATGCGGAGCGGGCGTTTCATTCAGAGATGTTACAATAGAAACCCCGGATGGGAAACGCGGCTAGGGAGTGCGAATGACGTCACGGACCGGAAGCGTGCGCGGAGGATTTGGGGGATTTGAGAAAAGTCAGTGAGTTGGGTTTTAGCGTCCGAAGAAGACGGTTTACTTTTGGAGCTCGCCGAGGCCTTGCGTCGGATGCCGCACGTGGTGGGGGGGCAGATGGAAAAGTCAGCATAGAAAGATGGCATCTCTCCTTATGTCGAAAAAACTTTTAACTCAAAGATAATAAAAAGTTTCGTACCTGAACTAAGAAACCGTAAGTGTTTTTGTGTTTCAGGATTCCTATGTGCGTTATGAAGATTCTATGTACATTTCACATATTCATGTATGGGTGTGTTACAAGGAGAGAATACATACAAACCACGATACTGTTAAGATCGGCTAAAATACAAAGGTGAGAACAAGTCACCTCGACACCTGCAAAGACTTACTATGTGGAAAATTCGCAAGGAGAATAATAATAACAAACTAGCTCAAAATTTAAATGAGTATTTACGACTGGGTGGAGAAAGTGATCGACTAGGAACTGTGCAAGAGGTTAGAATTTGATCATATAGACGAATGGTATATACACTGATAGTTTATCCAAGTTAGACGAACCAGACATGCAGGACACTGCTGGAGAAGCAGAGACGAGCCCATAAGTGATGTATTCGTATGGACCCGCACATATGGCCGAGCAAAAGCTGAACTACCAGCTCGAACATACATACAGCAGCTATGTGAGGATACGGGATGTAGCTCTGAAGACCTACCGGAGGTAATGAACGATAGGGAGAAGTGGCGAGAGAGGTTCAGGGATATCCGTGCTATTGACATGTCATGATGATGATGATGATATACACTGACCAGAATCTGTTCTGGATAGCAAAACCAAAAATTCTCTGTCAATCCAAACGGGTCACCCAATCCAAAGCAGTAGACCAAATCGTTTTTAGTTGATAAAAAGAAAATAACTTATCTCCTCGTAAACTTCAATGGGTTCCGGTGACCACTGAGTTAAAGTAAAGAAAGAACATCATATATATGTATAGTCATCCACAGACAGATCTGTTTCGTTCTATCAGAACGTAGCTGGGATCGAAACCCGGTTGACTGAAACACCAAGCCAAAGCTTCTAACCATTTAGCTACGAGGAGATATTAGCTACGAAGTACATTTTTAGACGTATATTTTTATATGTACCGAGAGAGAGAGAGAGAGAGAGAGAGAGAGAGAGAGTTTTAAGAATGTATTTTCAATATTGCACATATAATTTTATTTAAGAAATACTGCTTACGAAATAATAAAATGTATATATATATATATATATATATATATATATATATATATATATATATATATATATATATATATATATTACGGGCACCCTATATTTCAGCGTAGTTATATTTTGTTTTGCGTCTAATTTACCGGAAAATTAAAAATGGGTTTAATTAACAAAAATGCAGATTACACAATACCGTAGGTTATACACGTCTGACAATATCAATATATATATATATATATATATATATATATGATTATATTAATTTTATCAGACGCGCATATATATACATATATATATATATATATATATATAACTCATAAATTTGGTATGATCGACCGGGTTTTATTTGTATGATTATCTATTCATATTTAATCTTTTCATTGATTTTTTTTTAATCTATATTTTGACATTATATACCGGGTGTGGTGAATAAATTGTAGCCATTTCATATTATTCATTCCTTTTATACGCTTCATTTGTTTCAGGTTTTATCTACTGTACAGTCAGCTTTTGTTCACCTTCTTTACAAATATACATATATAATGTAATTAGAAGAAAACTCAAACCTCGATAAATTGTCATTATAAATTCATTTCGGCGAAAAATATTGTTATATAATTAAGGTAATGATTATTTTAGGTTTATAATCTTTCGTTAATCATATTTTATTATTTAGTTTAGTAAGGCTTTGAACTACTCCGTGTCTCTTGGTTCAGGTGTAATAGTCTGATGGTCCAGTCTTACGCCCGCGCGGAAAGGATATGACAATTATCATCTATCATAATAAAACCCAGGAAATAGGGCTGGACGGCCGTTGGAGTGAATTGAACGGGTGGATGACATCATGCACGGAGGAGAGGGCCGGAGAATCTTAAGATTTTGAAAAGGCAGAGAGAGTTTCAACGTGGCCTCCGCGATATATATATATATTATATGATTAAACTTAACTTGCTGACGTCACTATCAGTGGATATCTGTTTTATTTACTAAACAGCGTCTTTCAGGTTTGACTCAGTTTCAGAGCAAAACATGCCTTCCCCTCGTGTAGTACCAAAGTGCAAAGGGAATTATACGAATGGCCCGAGAGTTCATTGTTTTTCGTTTCCAAAAAGTAAATATTATTAGATAAATGGAAACATGCCATTAGAAGGGAGAATTTAACCCCAAGTCCATTTAGCAAAGTGAGTAGTTAAAATTTTAATTACCATTTATTTCAACAGGCGCTAAAATCAAAATTTGTTAAAAATTAGTTTTGCTGTAGCACGAGAAAGAAAGCGGTTTTAAAATTTAAACTGAAGCCGAAAAAACTTGTTAAACATTATATTTTCTAAAAATATTTGAATTAATTTTTTTTTATTGATATTTTATTTTAGAAAATTGTTTTCCTTTCAATGAAATATTTTTAAAAATTCTAAGAAAATGATCATAAAAACTTTTGACATTTCTATTCTTGAAACTTAAGGGTATCATTTTTAAACATGAAAAAATATTCCTGAATTAATTTTTTTTTTCTTTCTTGAAAGACCAAAAACTACAAAAATTATTCTTTCGTCAATTTCAAAAGAATTTGTTTTATTTTTAAGGTTTTTTATTTGAAAACTCAGTAAAATTATTTGTACCAAAAGTCAAGTCACTATTTCCGAAAATTTAAATTTGAAAATGATTAAACCTATTATTTCGGAATAAGTTTTGAATTTATTTGAAACGTAAAGGCCTAAATCACACCACCACACTTGAATTTTAAAACATAATTTTAAAAATATTAAATTTTTAGAAAATATTTAGCTTAAAATGAGCACGCTAACACACTCAAAAATATTTTCCAAACATTTTTCCCTTTTTTGATAATTTGAAAGTTTATTATCGATAGTAATCCGTAGAAAAAATTGGAAATTAAAAAAAATTAGATTTTTAACACATGAATAATTTTTCATGGATAAGTTTAGGGTTTTTAATCCTTAAAAAATTAATAAATAAGTACACATTAAACAAAAATGTTTTGCAATTGATGATTATTTATAAACAGTTTAACTTCATAAATGAAATAGAAACGTTAATTTTTACATTTTTGATATCAAAATTTTTTTAGATGCAATTGAATTACCAAATATCCTAGACTTTTTTGTGTGTATCTTTCTTTGAAAGGTAAAAATATCTTATTTCATCCGGGAAGATTAACAATGGATATAAAATATTTCAAAATATGTATATATATATATATATATATATATATATATATATGTGTGTGTGTGTGTGTGTGTGTGTGTGTGTGTGTGTGTGTGCATATATATATATATATATATATGTATATATATATATGTATGTATATATGTATATATATATATATGTATATATACATATGTATATAAACATGTGTGTATATATATGTATATACATATATGGGTATATATATGTATATCTATGTATATACATATGTGTATATATATATATGTATATATATGTATTTACTAATCTAATATCTACCAGTATTCACGGTACCAGAAAAAAACAAAAAAAAAAACCCTGGCCAGGAACAAGAGATAAAAATATCTCAAATCACGGTCCAGAGGAAAAAGAAAAAAGTTTTTTGGGGTAAAAAAGAAAGAAAAGACCAACCTCATCCGACTCCTTGAAAAAAATCAAGGTGTACTTAGTCAGTGGCCAAAAGAAAACCAAAAAACTCTCCGCGAATGCTGCAATGCTACAATTACTAAAGTGCTCAACATAAAACAATGGAGCCAATTATAGAATTAACTTAAATCGCTAGTCGATAATCTTCTACTAAAGTTTCACCTTAACGGATCATCAGGAAGTTTACACTCGACTAAATTCTAAGGAGAAATTGCTTTGCTTTTATTCACCAAAAACCCCCATCTATCCTAGAATTTGCATAAAAAAAAAACTATTCCTAATTATATAGTAACCACGCCCTTTTGTGTTTACAACTATTTAACACCTCCGATCTTTTGTTTAGCATATTCTTACTTTTACAATTTGCTATTACCAATTTTTCCTCCATACAAAGATTACAGGTTCTATTACCTGCTCTATATTTGCGGCATTTCTTTATTACTTCCCATTTTATTATAGGATCTACTCCTTGTTTTTCCTTAAGTTCCCACACATAACTAGATAAAGCAGTGCTATACCTATACCTCTCGTGCGAGAAACTTGTTCTATGGTTATAGTACCTAGTTTTAAAATCCCCTTGGGTCGACCCAAAATATATCTTTTAATCTCTCTTATTATTCGAATCACTATATACTTCTACTTTATACCCTACACACTCCTGCTTACACTTGCCTTCGAGAGGACACCTAACCTTATCCCTACAGTTGCATTTGTCAATCACCTTATGCTTCTTTGTACCTAATTTAGCTATATTACTCCTATTTATTATTCCATTAATGTTTGGCATGCAACTGTAACTTAATTTAATACAATTCTTATTAAATATCTTATGTAATTGGCTCCCACTAGGGAAGTTTCTTTTTAATATCTTGAAGAACTCCTTTCCCAAGTTAATAACTACTTCCATGTTGTAAGGGGGATTAAACCATAAAATTTTTCTATGTCTATTTCTCCTACCTTGTGTTCCAATTCTATCCCTATTCTTATATTCTAAATTGACCCTATATCCGTCATTTTTTGAGCCTCCTCATATTCCTGCTTAGTTCGTTCAAAAATTTCCCTGTTGGAGGAGTTATTAGATAATCTATGCTCTATTCCCTTAGGTACATGTTTAAACACCTGTATTGGGTGATTAGATACCCTGTTTACATAACGCA
>OY757938.1:7661354-7674059 GCA_963585895.1 Sepioteuthis lessoniana
CATCACCAAATGGATGCAACATGCATGATTTGATGCGCGGTGACTTGCTGTGTCTTTTGCACAAAAAAAGAAAAGAAAAGAAAAAAGAAGTCATAGATTGATTTTGAATTTAGGTTCTCCACTCGACAATTCACAGAGAACTCAGGACGATTAGAAGCGGCTAAGAATGATGGAAATCCATTTTAGGCGTCTGTTGTTTCAGGCGGGAGAGAACGTAAGTTGAGCGATAAAAACCTCAACTAAAAAAAAAAAAAAAAACTGACCCCGACCGAAAAAGGAAACAATGGAAAGTAAAGAACTCAACTCCAAAGACAAGAAAAAAATGCAGCACCCCAACCAAGAAGAGCGGAGAAAAGATGAACGCCAAATACTGAAAGACAAGCAACAGATTAAAAAAAAAAAAAAAAAGAATGTTCGACACAAGGCCCCTGAACGCAGAAGGAAAAATTAGAACAAGAAAATCTAGAAGACATGAAAAGAAAAAAAAATAAGGGACATTGTTCATTGTATAAATTTTGTCTTTCTCTGTCACTTTTAAGTTGCGTTATTCACGCCCGATAGAATTTATTTAAATACGAGAAAAAATTGAAAAGCTATAATAAGGCTTGTAAGCTTAATTAAACGGGCACCGTGGTGTAATGGTTATCGTCGTTAGAAATGGACACGGCAACACGAGTTCAAATCCTGGACGAGACTGATTGCATTTCACATAGCACTAATACCCTTGGGAAAGGTAAGAGTCCAATTATTCTCCCTCCAGCTATGGGTAAATAGTAGGACAAACTGATTTCTTCAGCCTTAGCGAGGCAACTAGTCTAGGAGAAGGAAAACTCTGAATTAAAACCTGTTAAATTCCATTTTAAAAATTGACCTTGTGTCATATCCTGCCCGAGGTCGGTAAAACGGCTGGAAAAGAAGCTAGACGGCAATTACACAAGAATGCTGCGGGAAATCTTGAACAAGTCCTGGCGGCAACACCCACAAGACACCAACTGTACGGCCACCTGCCTCCTATCACGAAAACTATTCAAGTTAGACGAGCCAGACATGCAGGACCCTGCTGGAGAAGCAGGGACGAACTCATAAGTGATGTACTTTTATGGACTTCCACACATGGCCGTGCAAAAGCAGGACTACCAGCACGAACATACATTCAGCAACTATGTGAGGATACGGGATATTGTCCAGAAGACCTGCCTGAGACGATGAACGATAGGGAAAAGTGGCGAGAGAGTGTCATGATATCCGTGCTACCAGTACGACATGATGATGATGATGAATTATACATGATACAGATTACTGCGATGTTAGAGGACAGTGAATTACGAGGAGGAAGAAAGAACAGTGGGAAAAGCTCAGAGAAAAGAAGGGGCATATCAGCTTGTCAATTTGTCATAACAAAACCCATGATGTGGTAGAATTTTGGGTACCATACATATAAATGATTTTTATGAATGAAATTTAGAGTAATTCAAAGATTCTCATCGTAAAGCGTTGTAATTTTATATTGGGATATTTTTTTCCGTGTGTCTTTCTATTCCGAGAACCAGGATCCGGGCATCTACGATATGTTGTTGAGAGAATGCTTATATAACTGTGGATTTTCGTAGGACAGGTTCGATGTGGGACAGGTTCGATGTTTCGAAAAGTTGTGGAAATTGGAAGCGTTCTATGAAGTCTCCCTAGAATAGGATCGATATTTTGGGTACTGGTAAAAACCATACCAGGTTTTGTGAATGTCTCCTTCTAAAGAGGGATCAAGAATTTTGAGGTACTATTTACCAACCATTCCGCTCGGGCAGGATATGACACAAGGTCAATTTTTAAGCGGAGTTTAACAGGTTTGAATTCAGAGTTTTCCTTCTCCTAGACTAGTTGCCTCAACAAGGCTGAAGAACCTAGTCCGTCCTACTATTTACCCATAGCTGGAGGGAGAATAAGGGGGTTCATACCTTTCCCAAGGGTATTTGCCCGAAAGTGAACATAATAGCGCGACTGGAGTACGAACTCGCGTACTACGATTCCGCAGTTCATCGCTTTAACCATTACACCACGAGGACACCCCTAATCAAGAATTTTGAGGTACTGGTTACAGGTTAGGCCATCGTTTTGAATGGGTATGAGATTTTTTTGAGGCGCTGGTTAGTTGCCAGACCAGGTTGTGAAGGTCCCCCTGGAATAGGGGCGAAAATTTTGGGGATTTGGCAAGAGGCCAGACCATTGTGATGAAGAAGATATTTTGAAATAGGGGATGGGAAATTAGGGAGAATGTGTGCAAAGTCTTGACGTGTCTCGTGGTATGCACCGTAAAATTTATGGACTCAGTTTCGAATCGTGCTTGAGGGAGAAATACAGTTGACCAAATAGATAAATAAATGCTTAAGAAAAAAAGATCAGTTTGGGTCTCTACCAGCAGAATTCTTAAACACCACAAGATGCGCCACGCATGGGGCGGAGGTGGGGGTCAGCATAGTATCGTTAGCACATCCTTTTATGGTTTGGTTTGGTTTATTGGGTTTTATGGCATATCAACCTTTCTAGGTTATTTAACGCCAAATCCATTTTTATGTAAATAATCAGTTCTATTTCAAACAATTCAGTTTTCCCAGTCGGCTAGGGCTGTAGAATACACCGACTGCTTCTCTGCAGAGGGGTAAGACCCCCCCCCAACGAGTGTCCTGGATATTACACTAAACAATCTGATGGTGAGGTTCCAGCAGTGCTGGAGATTAGGGCAATGTGGAGTACCCCTTTATTGCCATTGCTCCCAGGTCCACTCTGGCCCCGGAGTTGTAGCACCTAATAGGGCCCTATCTATGTGTTAAATAGAACTAACAGCATACTCATGCGAAACTGAATTGTTTGAATAAACTGAACAGCTTGAAATAGAAATGTTTTTGACAATTAAACCGTACTTACATTCAAACTGCGTGCTTATACTTAACTGAATTATTTGAAATAGAACTGTTTTTCGACATTAAAACTGTATTTAGACTTTACTGAATTGTTACATATAACTGCTTGAATAGTTTGAAATGGAAATGTTTTGACAATTAAACTGTACTTATGATAAACTGAATTATTTTAAATGCAAAAATCAGTATTTTGAAGGAAGCACGGTTTAGTTCTATTAGATAGGACCCTTATCAGGTACTACCACTCCGGGCAGAGTGGACCCAGGAGCGATGGCAATAAAGGGGTACTCCGCATTCCTCAAAGCTTCAGTATTACTGGAACCTCACCATCGGATTGTTTAGTGTCATAAACAGGACACTCGTTGGTGGGGTTACCCCCTTGCAGAGAAGCTGTCGGTGTATTCTACAGCCCCAGCCGACTGGGCAATAAGCTTCTATGAACTGTGTCTCTCGCCTCATGTCGCCAAAAACTGAAGATAGAAAGGAATAAACTTCTTCGTACCACTTGTATTGTTATTGATATCATAATGGCTATGCAACAATATCCTTATACTCTTTGTCTCTTTGGATGACTTCACACGCCAATGGTGTTTTTCACGCTCAAATTAATCGTGTGAAGTCACCTGAAGAAACGAAGAGTATAATGATATTCTTCACCAGAATAAATCTATTATGACAATTTAACCAGGTTTGAGTTTTCTTCCAATTTCATTGTATACGCTTTGTATGTGGGTTTTATCAAATAAACCTGCATAACGAATATATAACAACAGCTATACATCGACCTCTCCCATAGATTCATATGAAATTCTTCATATTCTATACACGGATAATCCACACCCATTGTCTTCGGACACCGACTGGATATATATATATATATATATATATATATATATCATCATCATCATCATATCGTGCTGGCAGCACAGATATCCCTGACCCTCTTTCGCCACTCCTCCCTATCGTTCATCGCCCTAGGCAGGTCTTCAGGACAACAACCTGTATCCTCACATAGCTGCTGAATGTACGTTCGTGCTGGTCGTCCTGCTTTTGCACGGCCGTGTGTGGGGATCCATAAGAGTACATCTCTTATGAGTTCATCTCTGCTTCTCCAGCAGTGTCCTGCATGTCTGGTTCGCCTAACTTGAATAGTTTTCGTGATAGGGGGCAGGTGGCCGTACAGTTGGTGTCTTGTGAGGTGTTGCTGCCAGGACTTGTTGAGGATTGCACGCAGCATTCTTGTGTAATTGCCATCTAGTTTCTTCTCCAGACGTTTTGTTAGCGTCCATGTAGTGCATCCATATCGCAGTATCGATGTGACCGCTGCCTGGAAGAAACTGCGTTTCATTTTATCGGTTAGGTCTGATTTCCATATAGTCGATAGCCTATTGATAGCTGTCCATGCTTTCGTTAACCTCGTTTCGATGTCCTTTTCGGTTGATTCGACGCTGCTTCCTAGGTACGTGAATTTGTCTACTAGTTTAAGAGGGGTTCCTTCTAGAGTGGAGATGTCCCCTGTTTGGTTATAGCACATATATTCCGTTTTATGTGCATTAACATGGAGGCCTATGCTTGCTGCTGCTCGTTCCAAACTATGCAGAAGTGTTTCGGCTTGGTCAGGTGTATTTGCCAGTATCGCTATGTCATCGGCGTAGTCGGCGTCGGTAATTGTTGTTGCGGGGTATCTTCTGCTTCTTTTCTTCGTCAGTTCGAAGCCATTCTCTTTGATTTTGTCAATCGATGTTCTAAGTACGTAGTCTAGACAAATGATAAAGAGATACGGAGCCAGCGTGTCTCCTTGTAGTACTCCTGCTACTATGTCGAAGTATTCTGTGTCTCCATCTGGTGATCGTACTTTTACTTTAGTGTTTCTATAGAGAATCGTTATTGCCGCTACGGTTTCTTTAGGTATGCCGTACGCTAGTAGGATTTGTTCCATCTTTCCTCTGTGAATGGAGTCGAAAGCCTTGGTAAAGTCGACAAATATTAATGTCGCTTGTAGGTTCTTTGCCCGTTACAGCAAAAAAAGTATAAGTCAGTACTAGTGAAAGTCTTAAGAAAGTACCTTAATGTTGGACTTTAACTAAGTTAAAACTTAAAACAAATTCCCCCACCCTTTTTTTTTTTTTTTAATGTACACATGGGAAGCAGCATAATGTAAGTAAAGGTATTTGAATAAACCAATGGACGACCAAACTCAATACCCAAATGGGTCCTGGACGTGAGTCTGACGACTTTTCGCTCAGGATCGACAGTTCGATCGGGGAACTACTGCTGCTCCTCTATAAGAGTGGCTTCTATAGAAGAGAATAAAACAGCCATCGAAAGATAACCATATATATATATATATATATATATATATATAATATTAAATAGCAATACTGGAAACGATCTGACGCTGTGCAAACAAATGAGCTTTTAAAAAAATAGAATTACCCACAAACTATTCACATACAAATTATATATATATATATATATATATATATATATATATATATATAATTTGTATGTAAATAGTTTGTGGGTAATTCTTTTTTTAGAAATGTTAAAACTCATTTGTTTGTACAGTGTCAGATCGTTTCCAGTATTGCAATTTAATATTATTAATTCTATTTACTAAGTATTTCAAGCTAATTCAAAATCAATTATTTGTTTGCACACAGTTAAAGATACGGATACGTTGTTTGCGCACATCTGGCTTCAAGTATTGCTATCTAATACTAATAATTACATAATAATTAGTCTGCAAACATTTAAATGGTTTCAAATGTCGTAAATGTTTAAATAGTTCTATTTGACCCAAAGGTGGGATCCTTAGAGGTACTACTACTCCAAGTTAGAGTGGGCCTAGGATTCATTGCAATGAAGGAGAACTCCACATTGCCTTCTAGCTCCAATACTGCTGCCTCACCATCCACTGCAGTTTAGTATCGTATCCAGGACACTCGTTACTTGCAGGGGAGTCGTTTCCCTCTGCAGAGATGCTGTGAGCGTATTCAATAACCACGGCCGACAAGATGAGCTGAGTTCATATATGCTTTTAAAAATCAAAATGTTCCAACATCTCACTCAAAATAGTTTTTCACAGTAGATGAGGTCTGAAAACCAAAACTAAATAATTTTGAAGCGCATAAATTTATTTATTTATATATTTTTATAAAAATGGCTGTGGGCATGTATATTTAATTATATACAAATCAGACTTATCAGTTTTTATTTATTGGCCAGGGGCATTGTTTGTGAGGTCGATAATGTGCTTTAATGGGTACTTTAAAGTAATTAACTCAGAAATATATATATATACAGACAGTCTTTAAACATTACGCTATCTACAAAAAGAAGATTGTTAGATATCATATATTGGCAGTATTCTACAGATATGAAAACTATTTATAGCGTTTTGAAGTGTAAACATATATACGCTCCCCCATGGTGGTTGAGCACTCTAGCGAAGGAATTTTCGGCTGCCGCTCGCATAATGCAAAGCTCTACGAACAAATTGAGCACTGTGGTATCCGGTACAGTATAAAATGTAAACAAACGAACGCTACTACTTAATACTTTATCATTCCCTTGCCGACGTGGTACGCTTGTTGGCCGAGTGGTCTGATACTAAGTCTAACGTAAATTTAGGCGGGTTTCAATCCCAGCTTCAAGCGTCCTTCGTTTCTAGCCATACAGAAGAGTTGTGATACAACGAAACAGTCCGTCTGAGACTGACAATATATATATATATATATATATATATATATATATATATATATATACGGTAGTCGTTCAAAAAGTTCTTAGCTTTACCCATAAAGAGGAGCATAGTTGAACATCTTTTCGTTGATTGACTGTGTCTTATGGCACATCAATCCTTGTGGGTAATTTAATGCCAGATCCTTTTTATACATACTTTATATTTATATATATTTATATTTTTTTTTATTTGTAAGCGAAGAATTTTTAAGTAAACGAACCCATTTGCTTGCATACGGTTAAATGGTTTCAAGTATTTCTATCAAACACAAATAACTCTATTCAACATGATCATTAGTTTGCATAGAACTAAAATGTTCTCCTTTAGAGTTTTTCATATCAGTGTTAGCTGATGGTCTTTCACTGGAGTTTGAGTGACAGCAAGTCTCCTCATGTCTCCAGGAATTCTCTCAGTATTCTGGCTGTTCTCAACAATGCTGTAGTTTGGATGGTCTCCATTCGTCCTCCAATTTTCAAGTCCTCCAGTCCCTTTAATAGCCCTTTAGTTACTGTATGAAAAGCATCAATCACGATTCGTATAATTGTCACCTTATGTTCCATAGTTTTTTCAATTCCCAAGCAAAGTCCAGGTACTTATCCTTCTTTTCCCATTCTTTCAGTTTTATTCTGTGTTCAGCCGGGACAACAAAGTCGACAATTTTGCAAATTCTCTCATTTTTTGTTGATTATTATTAAGTCTGGTCTTCTGGCCGAGATTAGGTGATCCGTGTGTATATCAAAGTACCATAGGAGTTTATGTGCGTCATTTTCTTGGACAGATGCTGGGTTTTGCATATTTCGTATGGTGAATTTGAAATTTCTCGCACATCTCCCAGAAGATCACGTTGCCCACCATGCCGTATTATTATTATTATTATGCTCTCTTTTCACAACAGTGTTAGCCGATGGTTTCTTACTGGAGTTTGAGAGATAGCAAGTCTCCTCAAATCTCCAGGGCCATCCTCAGTATTTTGGCCGATCCTAATAATGTTGTAATTTTCGTGGTCTCCACTAGTCATCTTATTTCTAAATCCTCCAGTCTATATACCAATCCTTTTATGACAGTACCAAGTGCACCAATTACTACTGGTATCACGGTCACTTTCATGTTCCAGTTTTTTCAATTCCCAAGTAATGCCCAGATACCTATCTTTGTTTGTGCTTTCTTTTAATTTTACTCCATGCTCTGCCGGGACAGCAAAGTCCACAATTCGGCAAATTCTCCGTTTTCGTTTTTTTTTTTGGGGGGGGGGGTTGAATATCACTATGTCTGGTCGTCTGGCAGAGATTAGGTGATCCGTTTGTATGTCAAAATCCCAGAGGAGTTTGTTCGTCTTATGTTCCAGGACAGATTCTGGGTTGTGCATGTACTATTTGTTCGTATGGTCAAACCTAAATTTCTTGCACGATTCCCAGTGGATCACCTTGCCCACCCAGTCGTGTCTAGTCTTATACTTTTTTTTCGCTAGTTT
The DNA here is from genome assembly GCA_963585895.1 of Sepioteuthis lessoniana. Taxonomy (NCBI): domain Eukaryota; kingdom Metazoa; phylum Mollusca; class Cephalopoda; order Myopsida; family Loliginidae; genus Sepioteuthis; species Sepioteuthis lessoniana. The sequence continues at coordinate 7,669,486 of OY757938.1, forward strand.
GATTCGTTTGCTTATGATGTGATTGATCGTTTTGTCTTTATCACCATATCACCTACATTTACTATTTTGTTGCGTCTTATCAATTCTTTCTTTGATATAATCGGACCTTATAGTGTTGTTCTGTGCTGCCATTTGAAGAAATTCAGTTTTTCCCTTTTTTAGCCACGTTCAAGTTTTCTTGTGTGAGATGTCGCGTGTTTGTCGCTTAAAATGTCCATTCATCATCATTATTATTCTATCATTATTATTATTGTTGTTTTATTATTTTATTGCTGTCTCTTTTTATTTTACTATTTTGAGAGATTTTTGGATTGTTATTTATGTGTTTACCAAGAATTTTCGCGGACACTTAGCTCCAATGTGACAATAACAGACACAAAAAGCTGGAGACAAACAAACTCAAAGCAACCTATCAAAACAATCTTTACTATAAAGAAATTCAACGCAACCAACAATCAAAATGCTGGAATGTCCGAAATAGAGGTCGCATTAGAGTACGGAATAAATAAATAAAACGAAAACAAAATCCTGAATACCAACTTTAAAACGATTTGCAGAAGTATTCACTTTAATATATATATATATGTGTGTGTGTGTATGTATGTATGTATGTATGTGTGTGTACGTATGTATGTGTGTGTATGTATGTGTGTGTGTTTGTGCATGTGTGTGTGCAGTTATAGTTAAACTAACTTCTAGAATATTTTTTAATGAGTAAAGTGTAGTATACACGATAATATTCAATAAAACAGAACTTTCGCTTTTTGGTGCCTGTGATGTAATGGTTGTCATCGTGTCCATTTCCCACGACGACACGAGTTCAAATCCTGGACAAGACTGATTGCATTTCACATAACACTAATACCCTTGGGAAAGGTATGAATCCAATTATTCTCCCTCCAGCTATGGGTAAATAGTTAGACAGACTGGGTTCTTCAGCCTTGGTGAGGCAACTAGTCTAAGAGAAGGAAAACGCTGAATTCAAACCGTTAAAAAAATTGACCTTGTGTCATATCCTGCCCGAGCAGGGGTGGGGTAAATATGATGAAGCAGAACTTTCACGGGCCCGATCAAAGTTTCACTTATCCTATCTTCAGGTGAGCTTGTATCGATATATCTGAACTCCTTTGAAATCAATTGAATACAACTGATAGCCCACTCGGTTGTGGCTGTAGAATAGGGCAACTGCATCACCGAAGAGGAGTAGAACCACATCAGCGAGTATCCCGGGTGGAGTACCACTTCATTGCCATTACTCCCATGTCAACTCTGACCCGGAGTGGTAAAACCTGTTAGGGTCTCATCTATAGGTTAAATAGAACTGTGTAATTATTTACTATACTTGAAACCATTTAAATCTATGCCAACATATTATTGATATTGAATAGAATTAAATGGAATTATTAGTGTTAGATAACAATTCTTGTAATCATTTAACTATGTGCAAACAATAGTTGAAAATATTTAATTATGTCTAAACAGTTAAGCTCTGACCCGTTTAAAATATTACCTCCCGACGATTCAAGTTTATATACGTGTGCGTATGTGCAAATTAAGAGGACTTGGCATGAAATAACCTACAAGGGTTGATATGCCATAAAACCCAACTAACCAACCTGAATTCAACTGAATAAATATCTGTTCTCAATGCAATGCAAGTTCTCTGGCTTAGAGCTTTTATATCCGGAAAAAGTGAAAGCAGTTTCCATATTGAAACACGTGACTCAATCAGTTACGAGGATCATTAGATAAGTTTCCAGACTTTTTTCGTATGGGCACTTTTATTGGTAGTACACACATGAAACTCTAGTTCCCTTCGAAGTAATCTCCTCCAGTTGCAATGCATCTGTTGTACTGTTCCAACAAATTCTGGAACGCCCCATTGAAGTCCTCTTGTGTGGGCGTGTCAATGACCTTCGTCACACCCTCATTCATCTCCTCAATTGTCTCATAACGACAGACTCTGAGCTTAGGGAATAACCAAATGTCACAGGGAGCAAGTTCTGGACTCTAGGGAGGGTGAGGAACTGTCTTGATGCCCATCATGGTCAAATAGTGTGTGACAAGGATGGAGTTGTCGACTGGGGCATTGTCCTGCAGGAAATGCCACTGACCCGATTTGAAAAAGTGCTGACCTCCTCCGACGGAATCTTTTCTTGAACTCCCTTAAAACCTCAACATAGTAACCCTAACCCTAACCCTTTGGCCAATCAACACTGGTGTATTGACTCCCTTACTCCTCCCACAGCTCATCATCCCTCACAGACTCCCTACCTTCTTTGAATCTCTTATGCCACTCAAAAACTTATGCTCGATTCATGCAAGATGCTCCAAAAGCAGTTTGAAGAATTCCATACGTTTCTGTGGCATTTTTTTCCAAGTTTAAAACGGATTTTTATTGCATATCGTTCTTCCACGCGTCCAGATTGAATTTTTAAAATTCACCAGCTGTGACAATCAGGCTTGAGTAGGGTGTATTCCAATTGCTGCTGTAGGTGTTCATTTGAACCTGAAATCATAGAAATTGGTCAGTCATCTCATAAGATGTATAGCAATAATATAGTGAACTTTCAAGAGTCTACGACAATTTTAGATGCCTGTACAAAAACGTCTGGAAACTTCTTGAATGTATCACGTAAAAAAGTAAAGTTGACAACTGTAGTTGAAGGTGACGCGAAGGCTCCCTTTTCAATAGCTACTACACCGAGGTGTAGGGGAGGGCGCTACTCCATTCTCAGGATTCCTCCACTTTACCCTTGATCCTCACCTTATAGTGCTGAGTGCTCAGCAAAGCGGCATCAAGTACCATTTTTGAGTCTTTGGTAAGACTCGACCTGGGATTGAACCCCGGTCTTGCGGACCATTGGCGAACACTCAACAAATTATGCCAATGATATACTTATAGTACAAATATACTTATAATTGCAAAGGATTTTTATAAATCCTTTTCAATAATTTTTCTATCGTAAAAGTCATCTTATTACATTTTTGCTAAAATAATTCCCAATGAATTTTTATTGTAAAATTTATTTGTAATGCATTTTTATAGAAAAATCAATTTCAATCTGTTTTTATGGTAAATTTCATTTTATGCATTTCTATAGTAAATATCTTTTCCTATGAATTTTTTATACCAAAAATAATTTCCGATGAGCTTTTATAGTAGAAATTATTTGAAATGCATTCTTATTGTAAAAAATATTTTCCAATGCATTTTTATAGTCAAAATCATTTTCAATCTCTTTTTATAGTAGACTTTATTTTTATGCATTTCCCAAAAAGTTCTCTTTTTTTAAAGTAAAAATAATTTGTAGTACGTTTTTATAAAATCAAAATAACTAGTTTAAATTCAGAATTTTCCTAGATTGGTTGCCATATATAGCCGAGTCTACCCTACTATCTACCCCCAACTGGAGAGAGAATGATTCGATTTATACTTTTTCTTAGGGTATCTTATTTACCAACCCCTCCGCTCGGGCAGGATATGACACAAGATCAATTTTTTTAAGCTGAGTTTAATAGGTTTGTATTCAGAGTTTTCCTTCTCCCAGACTAGTTGCCTCACCAAGGCTGAAGAACCTAGTCTGACCTACTATTTACCCATAGCTGGAGGGAGAATATTTGGATTCATACCTTTCCCAAGGGTATTAGTGCTATGTGAAATGCAATCAGTCTCGTCCAGGATTTGAACTCGTGTCGCTGTGTCCATTTCCTGCGACGATAACCATTACAACACTAAGGGTATTAACGTTATGTGAAACGTCTAAAGGTTCAGTCAGGATTTGAACTCAAGAATCCAAGTCACTTACCACGACGATAATCGTTACCCTATAAATGTATCTTAATCAATAACAACACGTTAAAACAAAAGAATTACAAACTGCGCTTCTGATAGATGCTATATCCATTATCAGTCGTGTCAGCAAAGGAACTTTACAAAATTTTAGCCGGAAAAAAGTTAATTGCAAGGAAACTGCTGGAGCAGGGGCATATCAGAAGCTATCAAACTTTTTTTTAACAGCTTGATAATAATTCTTTGATCGAGGCAACATATGACACTCTAGCATTTGATAAAGGTCATTTTCCATATCAGGAGTCACTTTATCTCAAACGTGGGTTTCCTTGATCTTTAAGATGCGCTGACCCCTCGGGTGAAATACTTCGATAAATTGTGAGATTACACAGTGGCAGAGTTCATCAAGGGATCGAAAATTCTGTTCAACAATTAGATAAAATGTTCTGCAAACGTGATAAGCTCCGGGGGGGAATATACTAGTCAAGGATATTGTCTCCTGTTTTGTATCTGCTCGTATTTGCAGCATAAAAGATTTATTTTTGAACTGATTATAATATTTTTTATGCTGAATTCGCTTTGATAAAAGTCTATTCAGAAAGCGGCAGAATGATTTCCTGGATTTAAAATTGCCGTCGATTCAGTCACTGATAGAAGCAGCTGCCATGTTATTTCAATTACCATCATTTGTGAAGCCTCTTTATTAAATGTGTTGGCTCAACCCCTCCACCAGAAGTACGTTGTGACACACGGTTTTTTTTTTATCGGGGTATAACTTGTT
>OY757938.1:7674259-7681759 GCA_963585895.1 Sepioteuthis lessoniana
TGGAGCTTTGGGGAATGCAGAGTACGCGCGGTAAAGAAGGGGCGCGTCTTACTGAGGTTGAAGCCCTGGACTCAGTGTTCGAAAAATCAGCTATAGAGCTCAAACAAAAAATTACTAAAATGCAATCGCACAATGCAAATAGCGACATTCAACGGTTTAGACCTTAAAGAGAACAGGACAACTACCAGAGCTGACTGCATTGGCCATAGATCATAACATAGACATAATAGGTATTCAAGAACACAGATAGACTCACAGCAATGATATTAGATATCACGATACTGGCAATGGATGGACGCTAGCCACTGCATCTGCATGAAAAAAAAAACTCTGTCAATGCCACGATAGAAGGTGTAGGTTTGCTTATAGCAGCAGCTGTCCAGTCACCTTCCACCCATCACGAAAACTATCCAAGTTAGACGATCCAGACATGCGGGACAATGCTGGAGAAGTAGGGACGAGCTCATAAGTGATGTACTCCCGTGGACCCCTTCACATGGATGAGCAAAGGCAGGATGACCAGCAGCTCTGCGCCAATACGAGATGTAGCCCTGAAGACCTGCCGGAAGCGATGGACGATTGGGAGGGTGATGAGAGAGGGTCAGGTATATCCATGCTTATAGCGAGACGTGATGATGATGATATTACGAATTAGATCTGTCATTTCGTCAGTTGTTTGCAGTCTTGTTTAGTTTGGTTTAGCTGAGTTTTATAGCATATCAACTGTTGTGGGTTATTTAACTCCAGATCCTACTTATACATATAAATCCCGTATCCTCACATAGTTGCTGAATGTATGTTCGTGCTGGTCGTCCTGCTTTTGCACGGCCATGTGTGGGGGTCCATAAGAGTACATCTCTTATGAGTTCGTCCCTGCTTCTCCAGCAGTGTCCTGCATGTCTGGTTCGTCTAACTTGAATAGTTTTCGTGATAGGAGGTAGGTGGCCGTACAGTTGGTGTCTTGTGGGGTGTTGCCGCGAGGACTTGTTCAAGATTGCTCGCAGCATTCTTGTGTAATTGCCGTCTAGCTTCTTCTCCAGCCGTTTTGTTAGAGTCCATGTAGTGCATCCATATAGCAGTATGGATGCGACCGCTGCCTGGAAGAAACTCCGTTTCATTTTATCGGTTAACTCTTAACAAATTATTTGTATTAGATAGGAATACTTGATACCATATAACTGTGCAAAAAACTTTTAAATAATAATCATAACAAAAAAATGTTGGTATAAATGTATAACTAACGCAATTATCTAACCTTTAGGCATGCCGTTAAAATCAATTGGTCAATCCGGTAATCAATAATTTAATAATCAATAATCTGATCTATTGCGTATTTAGCAACCCCTTCGCACGAGCTAAATACTTCACAAGGTCAATTTTTTTTCGGAGTTTAACAGGTTTGATTCAGATTTTTTCTTTTAGACCAGTTACCATACCAACGTTAAAGAGCACAATCTGTCCTACTATTTGCCCATGGCTGAAGGGGAAAATAGTTGGATTCAAATCTTTCCCAAAGCTATTAGAGCTGTATTTAACTGACAATCCACCATATCGGAATATGGTATAAAGCGTTTTATGGGGGGGGGGGCAGCATAGCTATGTAAAACAGCCTTGTTTAGGATTTGGACTCGGGTCACCGTGTCCATTTCCAGTGACGATAAACATTACACCACGCGTACCTAATTAATTCAACGTATAGGGCTGCACTTAAATATTGCCTTGTGTGAGCCCAGGTCGGAAGACACAGATTCATGCCTTTCCAAAGGTGCTTAGCCTGGATTAGGAAGAGAAAATATCAAAGGTGCTTAGCCTGGATTAGGAAGAGAAAATATCAGAGTGACAAGAAGAAAGTTCAGCTTTGGCTAATTAGATTCTACGAAATAAGTTAAAACAGAGTCGATACTTTTTGAACATCATACCTGTACAACGGGAGGTGCCCGTGGTGAAATGGTTATCGTCGTAGGAAATGAACACGGCGACACGAGTTCAAATCCTGGACGAGACTGATTGCATTTCACATAGCACTAATACCCTTGGGAAAGGTATGAATCCAATTATTCTCCCTACAGCTATAGGTAAATAGTAGGACAGACTAGGTTCTTCAGCCTTGGTGAGGCAACTAGTCTAGGAGAAGGAAAACTCTGAATTGAAACCTGTTAAACTCCGCTTAAAAATTGACCTTGTGTCATATCCTACCCGAGCTGAGGGGTTGGTAAATAGGATATACCTGTACAACTATCATGTTGCATTTTTCATTAAAATTCAAAAACGACAATGGAAGACACAAAGTCTCCAGAATTTCCTTCGAGGTTTAGTGATCATCAAGCCAAATGAAAAGCGTACATAATTTTCAGACAATTGAATTAATTTTCTTTTATTTTTTTTGTCCACTGGATAATCGTATCTAGAAAACAGCGGAAGAGTGGAGGGGGGGTTGAAAATTGAATCTCGGCAGCTTAAATACACCGGTTTTGTCACAGGATAATTATATTTAGCCTCCACGAAATTATTTCAAACGGAAAGAGAAATGCAGAGTGTAATGCGACCAGACAAGACGCGAAGTCATTAAAATTTCCTACCAGGTTGGATGGTTTTCAGATCAACGAAGAATGGGAATAGTCACTCGCATCAATGTATTCCAGAGTTATCTTTGGTCTCGAGAGGGAGGCCCGCTAATAACGTGGCTGGACGCGTCTTTCTTTTCTTTCCCGCTAGAAATGATGAATTTGGGCGGGAAATAATAGAGAGCGCATCTGACCTTTGTTAAGAGCAAGCGTAACTTTAGCCCCAGGCAGAGGGGAGCAGAGGAAGATAGGAGTTATTTCAATGAGAAAGGGACGGCAGACGTCATAATTTTCGAATATTTATCAATCATTTCCATCTATGTAGCTGGCTAAGCAGATATCAAGCTATCTATCCATCCCTTTGTTCATATTCATCTTTGTGTTTTCAGAAATATTTCGTAATCTCCATATTAATCTTTAACTCTTCCTGGATTTTATTCTACAGATAAACCATCTTTGAAAGTTCTTAACAGCAATCTTTGAATCTGTTACCATTAGCTCAATTTGTTGAATTTATTGATCGGTCTCAATCTATCTTTATCTATATCAATAATTAGGAAGTGTTCGTCTGTCTCAGACTAAGAATATATATATATATATATATATATATGGGGATGTCATATATATATATATATATATATATATGTGTGTGTGTGTGTGTGTGTGTGCGTGTGTGTGTGTGTGTGTGTGTGTGACTTGATTCAATTGAACTTTGGGATACAAATGGATCACTCATTCCCGGCCAAATTTATTTGCAATGAAAACGAAATTTTTCATCTCGTGGATTTTACTGTTCCTGCTGATCACAGAGAGAAAATGAAAGAAAACGCTAAAATAGACAAACACCTGGATCTTGCTAGTGAGCTAAAACTGGTCTTGAACATGAAAAAAAAACAGTTGCACCAATAATAGTTGATCCAGTAAAATATTCTCCAGGAGTTTAACGTTGGTGTGAAAAACTCACAAGTAAAAAAATATATAATCAAACTAGCATGAAAGGAGTACAAGACTTGGTACGATTGGGTGGGAAAGATATTCTACTGGGAATTGTGCAAAAGACAGGAATTTGACCATGCTACCAAATGGTATACGCATAAATCAGAATCCCTCCAAAAGAATGAGACATGTAAAATCATCAGGGATTTTGAGATACAAACGGATTACATAATCCTCGCCAGAAAAATCATTTTCAGTGTTAATTAACAGGAAAAAAGAACTTGCCTTACGGTCGGGTAAATTTTGCTGTTCTAGCCGACCACAAAGTGAAAATAAAAGAAAACGAAAAGATAGCCAAAAACTTGGATCTTGCCAAAGAACAAAAGCAAACTTTGGAACTTGAGGTTGACGGTAATACCAATACTATCTGGTGGCCTTGGAACGGTCTCAAAGGCTTCGGTAAAAACCTAGAAGAATTGGAGGTCAGAGGAAGAAACAAAACCAGCCATACAACAGTTGAGATCAGCCAGAATACACAGAAGAGTCCTGGAGAGCTGAGGAAACTTGCTGTCACACAGACTCCAGGGAAAGCTCAACAGCTAACGCTGGTGTGAAAATTTCGTCAGAAGTAAAATAATGATTATAATAATAAAAGTATCTGTGCATAGTTATCCTATTTACCAACCCCTCCGCTCGGGCAGGATATGACACAAGGTCAATTTTTAAGCGGGGTTTAACAGGTTTTAATTCAGAGTTTTTCTTCTTCTAGACTAGTTGCCTCACCAAGGCTGAAGAACCCAGTCTGTCCTGCTATTTACCCATTGCTGGAGGGAGAATTATTGGATTCATACCTTTCCCAAGGGTATTAGTGCTATGTGAAATGCAATCATTCTCGTCCAGGATTTGAACTCGAGTCGCCGTGTTCATTTCCTACGACGATAACCATTTCACCACGGGCACCTCCCATCAGTTCATAGTTAATGCCTTCAAGTATTCCCATCTTATACAAACAATTTTTCTAAATTATATGATTTCAAGTAAGTATTTCAATATAATACTAACTTAATCGTTGGAATGTTCACCAGTGGTCCAGGAGACCTGGGTTCAATCCTAGGTCGAGTTATACCAAAGATTAAAAAAATGGTACTTGATGCCTCCTTGCTTAACGCAGCATTATAAGGTACAGATCAACGGTAAGTGGAGCAATCCAGGGAATGGAATAGCTATTGATAAGGAAACCTTCGACTACGGTCGGCCAACTTATTTATTTCTATATAATAATATTTGTTTACACATCGTTATATGGTTTCGTATACTTTTATCTGACATTAATAACTTTCAGAGGGGGTTCTCCGTATCATAGTGGCTAACGTGCTGGACAGGAAGTGAGTTCGAACTTCAGTCGTGCTGTTATGTTCATTTTCAAACTAATACACATCAGAAAGGAATGAACCCCGTTATCCTCCCCCCACCAGGTATCCGTTACTTAGTACCACTATTTTTTCTACAAGAATGGCTTTGGCAATAAATAACCCGCGAAGATGGATATGCCATTAAACAAATAAACAAAACCAAGCCAAATAATTTTTAAACAGATCTCTGGGACATTGACAGGGTAGACTACTCCAGGTTGGAGTGAAATTAGGAATAACAGTAATGAAAGGTTACTTCTCATTACCCAGAGTTCCAGAAGTGGAGCCTCACCCTCAGATATAGTTCAGTGTCAAATCCAAGGACACACTTTGTATATGATATTTAGTCAGTGTATTCATAGAGCGAAAGAAGAAGAAGAAGAAGAAGAAGAAGAAGAAGAAGAAGAAGAAGAAGAAGAAATGCCCAGCATTTCTTGTTTATATTACATGGATGGTTTGCGAGATGGGGGTAAGTGGCCGTACTGCTGCTGTTATGTGGAGTGTTGTTTCCAGGATTCGTTCCAAACAACACGTTCCATTCATGCGTAGTTCTTATCTAACTTCTTACTCCAGGTGTTTCGTTAGTGTCCAGGTGGTGCATCCATGCAGTAGTACTGGCACAGTCACGGCCTGGAAGAAATCCCGTTTTATTCAATGGTTACAGTGTTTACCGAGAGAGTTCTTGGTATCTGGACTAAATCTTATACATCCAGTATATCACATTAGTTATAACGATAACACTGTGTTGCAACTAACCATTTCTTGTTTTCTCAATATACGAGGATAACACAATAAGTCGGAATAGGTGATTTTAATATCTATGGTCTACTGCATATATATATATATATATATATACATGGCCTGACTGAAAACTTCACTGACTGAGCACGATATTCTCATGGAATATGGCCAAATGAGGTTTATTTTTAACATAACATAATTTCCTTTGTGGTCCACACATTTCTTCCATCGGTGTTGCAGCACATGGATCCTATTAATCGAAAAAGTTATTACTAGCAAATATGACGTCACTGTATGAAGTTTTCGGTCATTGAAATTATATACATATGCATATATAGAAAGAGAGAGAGAGAGAGAGAGAGAGAGAGAGAGAGAGAGAGATTCAAAAAAGTTAGCGCCCACATAGAAGTACCTTTATCGTATAATTTCAGACTGTCTCCACATGTTCACCATCCTTGTCAATACATTCTTGGAATATCTCACCGGTGATTAAAAAATGTTGATATTTCTATGGGAGTATCTTTATTTGAAAAGCAGAATCCATATAACTGAGACAACCTGGAGATTTCAATAATGTGTTATTTGGGATGAGACTTTAAAATCATATCATATAGAAACTTCAACATAACTGTTAACATCTTTTAAACACAATATATATATATATATTTATATATATATATATATATATATATATATATATATATATATATATATATATATATGGGAAGCATTTCTTCATTAATACAAATTTCGTTGAACATAATAGACATTTTCTCTCTACATATTTTCTTGTTGATCCGTTCATATTGCCGTATTGCTTTTATCGTATTCGGCGGGATTGATTGATGTATTTTCCATAATTGTATATAACCAAGTACTTTCTCTTGCATAGTAGTAATGCAAAAACAAAAGTTACATCACTTTTGAAATAGATCCTCCCCTGATGATGGCACAAAGTCGGGCAGAAAGTACATGGGATATATGCCACTATGGAAAATACATCAATCAATTCCCGCCGAATACGATAAAAGTAATACAGCAATATAAACGGATCAACAAGAAAATATGGAGGCAGAAAATGTCTATTATGTTCAACGAAATTATATATATATATATATATATATACAGTCCGATTCCTATTGGTTGACCTTTACACCTGGGCTTGAGCGAAACTAAGGTAAGTTTATTAAGTGACCACTTCAGCTAGCCAGCCAGCATAGGGCATATGTGTCATTCGAATTTCGGTTGACCGTAGATAATTTTGGTTTCTTTGGTTTGGTTTGGCTTCTTTATTTAATGGCATCTCAAACTTTGTAGGCTATTTAATGTCAAAGCCATCCTCCAAGAAGAACAGTAGTGGTACTATTTAACCCATAGCTGGAAGGATAAGGGGGTTCATACCTTTCCCAAGGGTATTTGCCCGAAAGTGAACGTAATAGCGCGACTGGAGTACGAACTCGCGTACTACGATTCTGCAGTCCATCCCTTTAACCATGACACCCACGACTGTAGATACGTGTGTCTATATTGTATAATATATTTATCGATGTCTATAAGGAAGAAATATTAGTCTTTGTGTATCTATCAACCTAGCAAGTTATCGATCAATATCTTAGTATAACTATCGATCTGTTTCTGAGTCATTATTCAATCTGTTGGAAGTTAGGAATAGGGATGTTTAAAGTGGACAGTCATTATCCGCGGAAATTGCTAGTAAACAATCTACCATTTCCCCAAACAGTTCGCTTCCACTATCTCTCCTCTTCTTTTTCTCCCTTTCTCTTAAGATAGATAGATAATATTATCTTTTACTTATTTATATATATATATATATGTGTGTCTATGCC
>OY757938.1:7686759-7799259 GCA_963585895.1 Sepioteuthis lessoniana
TTTTTCTTTTGAGGAGTACTCAAGGACAAAGTTTATAGCCGAAAACCAAGAAATGTTGGTGATTTTAAAAATTACATCAGAGATAAATTTCAAGAGATAAATGAACAAGGGGAATCGTGCAAAAATGTTTTGAGGCATTGTGTTACATAGCCGTGATACGTATACAACTATATATATGTACATGCGGAAGCATAATCAACAATAATGACGACCGAACACACTTCTTTAGAAAAATATACCTTTCACCCTTAATTCGAAATGGTTGCGAAAGGGTTGCGAAAGGGTTTTCCGTGAGAGGTGAGTTGGAGACTGAACAAACTGCAACATATTGACCCCCAGTTCATTTATCTTTAGCAGCACTTCTTTCTCGTTCTGCTGGGCTGCTCAATCGGGGGTCGTGAGGGCCCATAGCCCTCTGCTGGCTGCTGGTTCTCACTACAGCATCTTATCTCAAACTAACGGTCTCCAAGTAACTGAACTTCCGGTCGTACCGGGTTATATCATTGTTTGACACCCACCTGCTACCTGTGAGCGTCGCATCTGTACCCAATACAACCCGTCCACAATCAAGGTTATACCCTGATATTTTCGACCGGATGCACCCGTTCCTTGATAGACGGCTGGGTCGAAGGTCAATATGTTACAAGTGTATTGCATGTCTTGTTCGTCTAATTTGGATAGTTTTCGTGATGGGTGGTAAGTGGCCATACAGCTGCTGTTTTGTGGGTTGTTGCCGCCAGGATTTGTTCAAAACATGGTAATTTGTGATGGGCAGCAGTTTGAGCACCTGCGCTGATAAAAAATTTAGTGCTTTTGTATTATTATAGACAATAAAATCTAATTGACTATGTAATAATTGCATCAGTCAATATAATTGTATGTGTAATCTCAAAATAAATGTAATCAGTTCATCACCATGTCACGCTATCATCACGGATATCCCTGACCCTCTCTCTCGCCACCCTTCCCAATCGTCCATTGTTTCCGGCAGGTCTTCAGAGCTACATCCCGTTTCGGCACAGAGGTGCTGTATGTAGGTTCGAGCTGGTCATCCTGCCTTTGCTCGTCCATGTGAAGGGGACGACAGGAGTGCATCACTTATGAGCTCGCCTCTACTTCTCCAGCATTGTCCTGCATGTCTGGTTCGTCTAACTTGGATAGTTTTCGTGATGGGTGGTAGGTGGCCGTACTGCTGCTGTTTTGTGGGTTGTTGCCGCCAGGACTTGTTCAATATTACTCGCAGCATTCTTGTGTAGTTGCCGTCAAGCTTTTTCTCCATCCGTTTTGTTAGCGTCCATGTAGTGCATCCATATAGCAGTATCATCACGACTGGTGCTTGGAAGAAACAGCGCTTCATTTTGTCGGTCAGGTCTGACTTCCATATGACCGATGGACTATGGTTAGCTATCCATGGTTTTGCTTGTCGCGTGTCGATGTCTGTCTCAGTTGATAAGACACTGAACCACTATATATGCATACCTTTCGGAAATTCAGAGATCGTCTCAGCATAACATTTGTATAGTAAAAATACTGATTTTACATCATTTTACAAGCAGGATTCTCTTCTAAAGTTAAATAAAATCAATATCTTTAATAACAAATTGCAGCATTACGGTAGGTTTTCTCTATGCTAAACAAAAAAATAGATAAATAGAAATTACGAAAACATTGCTTCTGGGGTTTTTCTGTTTGTTTTTGTTTTTTTGGTGGGGGGGTTACGCTGATTCGGATGAGCACGAAATTTCAAATCCTGCCATTAATTCTCAGGAAAAGTCATACAGCCATTATCAGTTGCTGTAACCCGATTCTTAATCTTTTACCCGGCGCAGACAGGTACATCTGCTAGTTTATCTATTAACCAAACAAGTTATCGATCAGTATGTTAGTATAACGATCGATCTCTTTTATGAGTCATCATTCAATATGTTGGAAGTTAGAGAGAACGACATTTAAGGTGGACAGTCATTATCCGCAGAAATTGCTAGTAAACAATCTACCCGTTCCCCTTCACCCCAATTACTGCATACGGGTACATCTTATAAAATAATGAATACCTCTAGCGTGTTTTCAAAGTCTCTTTCTCTCTCTCTCTCATTATATAAGTGAGTGTGTGTATATGTATGCTAGATTATTGGCATGGTCTAATTTTTGATTAATTCATTGGAAATAATTACGGAAATGATTAATTAAAGATTCTATGCAAATAACAGTTAGCAAAAGGTTTGAGGTTAACAAATACATCCACAACAATTTTTAAATATTTACGTCTTGATAATTATGAAGAAAAGAAAAATAAACGGTTGCCCTGAAGACACACACAAAGATAATGTTCCAAGAGGTTAGACCACAGGAAACTATTCATACTGCTGGGTTAGTGAGATTCATTACTAATTCTTACAATGAGCATTTGTCACAATAAGTATCAGAAATTCCGTCAGTGACGTTAGTCTATAAGTTATTCAGACTAGTATCCTAATACTTGTTATTTGTAGTTATCATTTTTAGTTACAGAATGTTCATGTTGTAGTGTTTGATAAAAACTAATACCTGATAATATCCATTGATTTTCTTCTTGCCTTGTCGGTTGGGGCAGTAGAATACACCGACTGCTTCTTTGCAGAGGAGTAAGACCCCCCCCAACGAATGTCCTGATATGACACTAAACAATCTGATGGTGAGGTTCAAGTAATATTGGAGCCTTTGGCAATGCGAAGTATACATTCATTGCCATCGCTCCCTGGTCCACTCTGGCCCGGAGTGGTAGCACCTGATAGGATCCCATCGACGGGTCAAATAGAACTAAACTGCGTACTTATGCTAAACTGAATTACTTGAAATATAACGGTTTTTGACATTGAAACTGTACTTACGCTAAAATAGATTGTTTGAAATAGAACTGTTTTGACATTTAACTGTGTGTTGACAAAAACTATACTTATACTAAACTGAATTGTTTGAGTTAGAACTATTTGACTAAATTGAAAAACTTGGAATAGAAATGTTTTTGACAAGTGAATTGTGTACTTACATTTAAACTGCTTACTTATGCTAAACTGAATTGTTTGAAATAGAACTGTTTTTGTTTCTGAAATCGTTTGGTTTGGTTTGGTTTGGATTCTTTGTTTAATGCATATCAACCTTTGTAGGCTATTTAATGCCGAAGCCATCCTCCAAGAAGAACAGTAGTGGTACTATTTAACCCACAGCGGGGAGGATAAGGGGGTTCATACTTTTCCCAAGGGTATTTGCCCGAAAGTGAACGCAATAGCACGACTGGAGTACGAAGTCGCTTACTACGATTCCGCAGTCCATCGCTTTAACTATAACACCACGAGGACACCCCCATTGAAACTGTACTTACGCTAAACTGAATTGTTAGAAATAGAACTGATTATTTGTATAAAAATGAATTTAGCATTAGATAACATAGAAAGGTTGATATACCATAAAACCCAAAAAAACAGCCCTCGATTTTATACTTGAAATAATAAAATCACGGTATTTTGGGTTTTAAAAAATTAACATTTTATGAAAAATATTATGACCGATACTCACAGACAGTCGCATCAAAAATGAATGTCCCATTTCAGTGGGTGCTCTACACTTATAGCCTTGCACCACAAAAAGGATTAATGAATACCAATGGTATCCAATTACAGTAGAGAATTGATTAAGAAATAATGGCACGTTGTGTGATGTCCTCGTAGTGTCATAGATAAAGTGTTGGGTTGTGGTTCGATCTCCCGGTGGGTTGTTACGTTCACTTTAGGACTAATGCCTCTTCATCCACCACCACCCAATTATGGGTTAAATAGTATCACTGCGGTTCTTCTACAGGGCGCGGAAGCAAAATTAGTAATATTCTAGTATAATAATAAACGACTCTATTATAAAAGATTAATTTTAAATCTAAAAAATAAACAAAATAAGATTGACACAAAACAGTAAATTTACTCAATAAGGCCACCGTTTTTTTCTACAATTTTATCAACCTACCTTCGAAACGATTTGTATGCCTTTAAAATAAATTCTTCAGACATCTTATTCCATTCTTCCTCAATTGCAATCTTAAGCGAATCAATATTTGGATGGCAAGTTACATTTGTTTTGTTTTCTAAAACACCCCAAGTAGCGTAATCAAGGGGGTTATGGTCTGACCTTAAATCTTGTTTAATTACTATCCTCACTGTTTTCTCTTGGACTTTCTGTTCATTAGCCTGCTTTTTCATTAACGTTGTGTGGTCCATCTTAATCACTGTTGCGTTCTGGTTAGTGAACGCTTGTAATATTAAATAAAGGACAAACCACGATATGAGAGGAAATAGAGATATATTCTCAGGAAAAAATATATACAATAGAGAGACTATTAGTAGACAAGAACATAGGATTAGTGAACGCTTGTAATATTAAATAAAGGACAAACCATGATATGAGAGGAAATAGATATATATATTCTCAGGAAAAAGTATATACAATAGAGAGACTATTAGTAGACAAGTACATAGGATTAGTGAATACAGAATAAAGATATAGTCTAACGATAGTATTGGCTTTCGTTATTACGGTAGCAAATAAGGTGATCTAGTGCGATCTCCAGTCTCCAACGCTCTAATACTATTCCCATAAGAAGCAGCAGTATTTGTTCCACGCCCCACCGAACGTGAAAGTGTGGCACAAGGCCTTTTTTGTGGGTCCGGGTGCAGGGCCGTAGCCCACACGCGCCCGGCATTTCCCCAAAATGCCTACGGCCCCGTCGGCATTCCCCTTATTAGGGGCGCCTCAGGCGCCAGGCGATCAACCCAACCGCCCGAAGGAGGTAATAGCCTGGGGGGAAAGCCCCCTGTGGCCGTAGGAAAAATCCAGCTACCGAGACGCACCCAGCCAGATCCGCGTCGCAGCCAGCACGGCCAGCCGAAATGCGACCCGACAACTGAATCAGCAAAAAGCTGCTTCTATAAGAAGCTGCTCTTCACCTTCTAGTCTGCTCTGGTATTAGTAGCTACTGCTAATAATGGCAGATGGACTAGTTTATTGTGTGGAGAAAGGTGGGTGATACCTAACAATCACACTAGCGAAAGCATTTAAAAAACTTTCTTTTAGTTTTTTTGTTCAATCCTCTACTTCTCCTTTTCCTTAAAAAGGTTTTTAAAATCTTTTCTTTGCTTTGTATACGGTAGACAAAGAAACTTTGGCTTGGTTTCGGCGTTAAGCAAATCATAGATTCTTTGTTGTTTCTTTTCTTAATTTTTCAAAAATGGTCGAATAATAGATTTAATCATGAAAATTTCGATTTATCGCATTTTTCTTTTTTTCAAAAATTGGACAAATTTGGCAAAAAAAGTTTAAAAACAATTCCATATTTTGCTTCCGCACCCAGTATATGGATGGATTTGATATTAGATAATCTCCAAAGGTTGATATGTCATCAAAAAACAAAGAAGCCAAACCAAAAAATGAATGATTACGAATACTGTAATCTTTCTTCGACAACCTGTCTCTATATGACAACAAACAAGCAGTATTTAGTCATATTTCATGCAGGTTGCAAAATAGTTATAGTTAAAAAATAAAGAATGTAGAGTCATTTTTATTACAGAAAGAGATTCCTATAAAATGAATCTTGCGTATTTGAAGTACTTGTATACCGTGATGAAGGAAGATACATGAAGGACAAATCACAAAACTACTTAATAAAAATATAACCCTCTTTATTCTTCTTGGAGTCAAAGCTTTTGTAGTGTGTGAAAGAGACAGACGGAGACAGGGAGACAACGACAGACTGCTATAATGACTCAAACTTCTCTTGACCATTCCACACAGTGATATCATGACCCCACTTAGTACTTCTAATCTTCGGCTGAGGGAGGTGCTCAACTGGAGACCACCACCCCAGCGGGCACTCTCAGTGACTGCAAGCTGACACTGACTCACACTGCTTCTAGCTAACCACACGGCATCTGCATATATCATTTCCAAATGCCCACGATTTTCGGCCAAACACGTGACTGCTTCTGCTTATTTACCCAGCTGCATCCTGTTCAGAGAAATCTCTGCTTGATGGCTCAATTGTGTATTACAATAGGAATTATACCAAGTTTTCCTCTAGTGTTGTATGATTCAACTAAAATGAATAACATATTAAACTTTATTAATAAATATAGTTGAATTGTGTACATTGCATTCATCTCGCTATGCTTTTTTATTTAGTTAGTTTTTGTATACGAATATATGTATAATATCGACCTGTGTCCAGAATTGTCTTATCAACGCAATCCTCAATGCTGTCGAATCCTCTTATAACTTATTTTCTTGACACGTAGAGATTGCCAACGTCATTGGGCATTGTCTGGTTTCTTCCCTTGTCTTCAGAAGGACCCACATAATCTTACAAAAGAGACTGTCAAGGTATTTATAAGACTTTCATTCTTGAACTGTCAACAGTCATGAAACAAAAATTAAAATTATTATAATGGTAGGTTGGTTGGTTGGTTGGTGTTTTCTGGCATATCAACTCCTATGTATCATTTAATGATAAATCGTGTTAATATAGGTTTCCAAACTTTAGGTTTCAATAGGTTTCCAAACTTTTCTGTACAGGCATTTAAAATTGTCGTAGACTCTTGAAAATTCACTATCTTATAGCAATGATTACAGGTTCATTTCAACAGCTACAGCAGCAATTGGAATACACCCTACTAAAGCCTGATTGTCACAGCTGGTGAACTTCAAAAATGCAATCTGGACGTGAGAACACTTTAAAAGAACGATATCCAATAAGATTCTGTTTTAAACTTGGAAAAATGCCACAGAAACGTATGGAATGCTTCAGACTGCTTTTTGATCATCTTGCATGAACCGAAAATCAGTTTTTGAGTGGCATAAGAGATTCAAGGAAGGCAGGGAGTCTGTGATGGATGATGAGAGGTGTGGAAGGAGTAAGGAGGTCAATACACTAGAGTTGATTGGCCAAAGAGTTAGGGTTATGGTTAGGGTTACTATGTTGAGTTTTTAAGGGAGTTCAGCAAGAGAATCCGTCAGAAGAGGCCAGCATTCTTCAAATCGGCTTAGTGGCATTTCCAGCAGGATAATGCACCAGTCCACAACTCTATTCTTGTCACAGACTATTTGACCAAGATGGGCATCAAGACAGTTCCTCAGCCTCCCTATAGTCGAGACCTTGCTCCCTGTGACTTTTGGTTATTCCCTAAGCTCAGAGGCTGTCGTTATGAGACAATTGAGGATATGAAACTTATTTAATAATCCTCGCATATATTTGTTGATCCAATGAGAGGAAATATTAAATACTCTAAAATAAATTTGTCCACAATAAAATTTGTTTAAAGGTTATTCATGTTTCTACAACGCTTGTTTCTGACGTTTGTAAACCAATTCATTTTAAAGTATATATATATATATATATATATATATATATATATATATAATTTTGTAAACCCTTTTGCTGGCAGACAATTTTTAAATCCTTGTGGAGGAGTTGAATTATTTTCAGAAATTTGGCAAATTGAAGAGTCTGAAAAATGAATAATTTAATCATTAACACAAACAAACAAACAAACAAAACAATGTATCTGATCATCAATAATGTGCCATAGTAACACATCACTCAATAAGTTTCGAGCCGGACATATAGATAGCGCCATTAATTTAAAAATATCCATGATTTTTATAAAGTACTAATCTTCAAATGACACTTGTCAAAATTTGAGCACAATTGGATTAGTTTAGAAATAACAGTTATTTAAGTGAAGCAGCTGTTGTAAATTTTCAAAACAATGGAAAAATCTGAATTTCGTGTGTTGATAAAGCTTTACTTTCTGATGGGAAAAATATTGTTCAAGCAAAGCAATGGCTTGATAAATATTATTCGGATGATAAGGAATAATTAGAATTATAAAATGGATTATTCATAATCTCTTTAAGTAAATACCGACTTATCCAATTTAATTGTTTAAGTACCGAACTGCGGCCTCTATTACGTTCACTCTCCCTTGGGAAAGGTATACGTAAGTAAAGTTGGTGACCTAAGTCGAGGGTGACCAGATGGCTCTCTTTTCAATGTGTAGGGGAGGGCGCTACTCTTTTCCTTGGATTGCTCCACTTTACCCTTGATACGTACCTTATATTGCTTAGTGTTATGCAAGGAGGTATCAAGTACCATTTTAAAAGTCTTTGGTAAGACTCGACCTGGGATTGAATCCAGGTCTCCCGGATCATTGGTGAACACTCTACCCACTAGACCAATGAGCCGGTTTTGAGGGAAAGGTATAGAGCCTCCTTATCCCCCCCCACTATAGTTTAAATAGTATCACAAACTGTTTTCGTTTTTTCTACAAGGATGGCTTTGGCATTAAATTATTCACGAAGTTTGATATGCCTTGAAAAAAAGAAACAAAGACTTCAAATTTGCCCCCCCCTATTCATTGAACTTCGGGAAGTTAAACTCGTATGGTGAATATATATTCTTATCCTGTTGAAATCCCAGTGTGTCTTTTGTTGGAATGAAAATCTGACAAAGCTACAGTACAAATAATACCATTCCCCATTTGCCCGATCGATAGTCGTGCCATTAAACCTGGTGGGTCTGCGTTCGCGCTGACCTTTGCAACCTCCTTTGGCAAGCCATGCAAATCACCACATTTTGCACTGCCCGCAGCGATGGCACAATGTAATGCAGTGTGAAGGGGGGAGCGGACACATTCCTACTTGAAAGGTCAAGTGGAAAATCGAGCGAACGCTTTTGATGTAAGCTGAGGTGAATCTTGCGTGAGAAGTGAAAGATTTTTGAATATCATCAACTGTGTGTGTGTGTGTGAGAGAGAGAGAGAGTGTGTGTGTGTGTGTGAGAGAGAGAGAGAGAGAGAGGGGGCATGATCTATCGTCAACGCTCGGCAAGTAAGGCTTCACATTAAAAGCTTAATTCTCTCTCTCTCTCTCTTTCTCTCTCTCTCTCTCTCTCTCTCTCATTTCTTTCTTTTTTTCTTTCTCAATCTTTCCTCGAGACATTTTTTTGCTACAAGCGCATCTTAGTCGACCACGTGAGTGTCCTGTGTATAATATGAGACAGCATCTGATGGTGAGGTTCCATTTCTGGAGTGTGGAGTACTCTTTCAATGCCATTACTCCCAGGTCCACTCTGACCCGGAGTGGCTGTACCTGTTTGGGTCCCATCTAAGTGTCAAATAGACCTTTCTGAAAATTATTGGTATCTAAAAAATTTACTCAAAAAATATAAATATAAACATTTAAAGTACCTGATTCCCTAACCTCCGGGCATAAAATAGCTCAAGATGGGTTGATATGCCGTTAAAGTCAATCTGAATTTAAATTGAAGACCAGAGTTTAAATTCTGGATGAGGCTGACTGTTTCCTTTCGAGCTTATCTCCTCGATTTTTCTTTCTCTATCTCAGATAAAATAGAGCAGAATGGGCTCTCTAACCTTGGTAGAAAACATGCCTAGGAGAGGGAACAACTCTAAATTTTAAAACCTGAGAAGTTTTGATCGAAAAATCTATGATCCACTATTCTTCTGTTAGCAGTTTATCAAAAGAAGTGTGTGGTTGACCCAGCATAAACCTTCGCGACTATAAACAAATCACCTGTATAATCAGTCGAACTATTTACATAAAAAATGTTGAGCACTCTTAAGTCGAGCGCAACTGAGAGGTACAGCTACTAATATTACATGTTTGTATATCAGTCTTCAATTATGTACAATGTGAACTAGTTAGAATATACATATATATATATATACATTTAGGAGAAGGAAAAACTCTGAATTTAAAGCCCGAGAAGTATTACGCTAAAATAGCTCTTCTCAAGAAGTGAGTACTCTAAGTAACCAATAACGAATATCTAGAAAGATATATATAAAAAAATTCCTTCACTTCCGCTAAGAATGACCACGTCTCTGGGGTAAGGTATTTCATTGGCGTAAAGTCAGCTGGGTTTCGATCGCAGCTTGATGCTTCTCGCGGGTCTAATTACACTGTATTGTTTTGATACAACGAAACTGTCTGTAGATCCCTATATATACACATATATATATATATATATATATATATATATATGTATGTGTGTGTGTGTGTTATTGACAAATTTTTAATGTGAAAGGTAAATAATATAATAAATAATACTTAATAATATACGTTTTTATTGGATAAAGTTTCACAAGACATAAATCCAGGTAATTAATTTTTTTTTTATTTATTGCGGACTTTTTGTCCTCATCTTGGTAGTTTTTGTGTTGTTTCTTCTTTCACTACGTTTCGGCCAAATTTCACCTCTATCGCACAACTATGGAAGGCAGTAATTACTGGGGATACGGTTACAAGACTCAGCATTCCTATCCGAGGTCACGGTAAATCACCTGAAGAAGGCCAGAGGTGAAATTTGGCCGAAACGTAGTGAAAGAAGAAACAACACAAAAACTACCAAGATGAGGACAAAAAGTCCGCAATAAATAAAAAAATTCATTCTCGGATTAAGAAGCCTCATCTCAAAATGATTCCAATTAAAGACGAGTACAAAATAAATCCAGGTATATTTGGTTTTGAATAAAAGATTAAATTTCTTTTCTAAATGGCTAGGGGTGTACTAATTTATGAATGATATTAAATGTGTGTGTGTGTGTGTGTGTGTGTGTGTGTGTGTGTGTGTGTGTGTGTGTGTGTGTATTATGATCTTTGTTCTCACAGCATTCATACTAAGCATTCTAACATCGTGCTTCGTTTACATTCTAGCAATAATTGAAATCTTTAAAAAAAATTGCTTGGTTGTTGCTAACGGCATATCAACCTGTTTGGGGTTATTTCGTGTCTAAGGAATCACGTTCATTGTATTTTTGTATTGACATTTTTGAGCTATTGCTTCATGAGGGGTTTTGCACATAGTAAAAGGATATCAAGTATTCCTATCAAATACAAATAATTTGCACTCGTTTGAATGATTTCAAGTATTCCTATCTAACACAAATAATTTGCACACAGTTGTATGGTTTTTGGCGTTCTTATATCATTGGCATGTAATAAAAATAAGTTGACTATAAACTGGCATTGAATTTTTTTTTTACTATCAAAATACATTGTAAAACTATTTTCAGATGTAGGACTAACCTTGGACTAGCTGGGAAGAAAACAGATTAGTGGAATTTGATTCACCTTTCTATTCAAATCGACACGGAACTTGGAGTATAATATTTAAATTGAAGGCCATACAAAGAAGGGTGATAAAAATAATAAAAAGAATAACAGATTTCAGTTACAGGGAAAATTTATTTTCAGAGATTAGTTTCAACAACAACACGTAAAGATTTCATTATATCATTCTAAAAATGAAAATTAGTAAACCCTTAAAATGATATTACCTAAAGTAACACAGAAATCTGAAAAGAAATTCAGATGACTTATCAATTAAGAAATCCACTGACTCTCAAAGTATTCTTAAATTTCCAATTTATCAGCACATAAAAAAGGGTTAAAATTAAAACGACTGGATGAACAATAAGACTGACCTTGTTCAATTTTGAAGAAGCTGCAGCATCCGTATCTTTCTTACCGGTTGTGCTCAAAGCCTGGGACAGAGTTAGTTCAAATATGTTTTTAAAAAATAGAATAAAAAGAAAATCATTATTTCCAATTTGATAAAAATGAATAAATGTTCAAAAAGTAAAATACAAACCCTTACTAATCTAACATGTTTATTACAATACAAAAAAAAACAAAAAAACAATGTGTTAAACGTTACCAGCACTACAATGTTACTTTCCATGTAATTACTAGCGAGTTTGTTGCATTTGCCTTATCGGTTAGTATAAATTCCCTCCTGAAAGAATGTGATATTAAATTACTTCTTTTTGATTTTTTTTTGTTTAATGGCACATCAACCTTTGTATGTTATTTAATGCCAAAGCTATTTTCCTAGAAGAACAATTGTTGTACTATTTAACCCGTAGCTGGGAGGATAAAGGGGTCATACCTTTCCCAAGGGTATTTGCCCGAAAGTGAATGTAATAGCGCGACTGGAGTTCGAACTCGCTTTCTACGATTCCGCAATCCATCGCTTTAACCATTACACTACGAAGACAACCCCACTTCTTTTTGAGTCAACTGCTTTGGGACCCAACAAGATGACCCTCCCAGACACAATTTAATGACGCTTACACTTGAATGGGGCATTTGTTTTTTATATTCATACAAGGCAAATTGTCAGAAATGAGTTTGCGGCAACAGCACAAGAAAGTGTTATTGTATTATTCTTAAGATAAAAATGAGTAAACCCGTTTAATAAAGTTGCGATGGAGTTGTGGACTGGTGCATTGTCCTGGAGGAAATGCCACTGACTCGATTTGAAGAGTGCTGGCCTCTTCCCGAGGAATCTCTTCCTGGACTCCCTTAAAACTTCAACATAGTAACCCTAACCCTAACCCTTTAGCCATTCAACTCTGGTCTATTGACTTCCTTACTCCTCCCTCACCTCTCATCCTCCCTGCCTTCCTTTAATCTCTTATATATATATATATATATATATACATGTGTGTGTGTGTGTGTGTGTGTGTGTGTGTGTGTGTGTGTGTGTGTGTGTTTGGGTGTGTTGTGGAAGAAAAGCAAGAGATTGGAACTTATATGCCTATATGCACTTGCATATATTTTCGATGTATTTCTCTTTTCTTTATTAAATGCTCAAGGTCACCCGAAGCAAAGCCAGTTGGCCACTTAAAATTTAGAGATTGATCTAGTGGTTAGAGTGTTCCACAGTTGTCCGGGAAACCTGGGTTCAATCCCAGGTCGAATCATACCAAAGACTTGAAACCTCTTTGCTTAACACTCAGCAATAAAAGGTACGTATCAAGGATAAAGTGGAGCAATCCAGTGAAAGGAGTAGCGCCCTTCCCTACACATCGGTGTTGTAGCTATTGAAAAAGGAGCCTTCTGGTCGCCCTCGACGATGATCGCCAACTTTACTTATTTTACCATATTTACCAACCCTTCCGCTCGGGCAGGATATAACACAAGGTCAATTTTTAAGCGGGGTTTAACAGGTTTTAATTCAGGGTTTTCCTTCACCTAGACTAGTGGCCTCACCAAGGCTGAAGAAATCAGTCTGCCCTACTATTTACCCATAGCTGGAGGGAGAATAACTGGATTCATACCTTTCCCAAGGGTATTAGTGCTATGTGAAATGCAATCAGTCTCGTCGAGGATTTGAACTCATGTCGTCGTGTCTATTTCCAACGACGATAACCATTACACCACGAGCACTTTACTCACTTTACAATTTACAAAAAAGAGGAATGGGAGATGATCTCATTTAAACTTTGAAATAATTAACGGGATATCTAATGATGGTCGACATTCATTTTTAAATATCTCTCCTCGAACTGGAAATTTACTTTCAAGGCAGATACCAAAAACTATGTCTACTAACCTTTGGACTTTTTTGCTAATAAAGAAATATATTTTTAGAATTGATTGCTTAATCAGGTCAAGAACTACAAGAGCGAAAAAATATTAAGATTAATTGGGTAATTTCAGAAATATTGGGAAGAAAAAGAATTTAAGAATGCATTTTCGAGAAATATCGTATGAATTACTTAACGGAATTGGATCAGCAAATAGATTTTGTATTGATATTGGATATGTTCTCTGCAAAGACTTTTCTTATGCCTCCTCGGGTATCTCAGCTTTTTATTATCTTCTTATATCTATCTTTTAATGGTTGATGAGAGAAGATAGTAAAAAGCTGAAATGCCGAGGAGGCATAACAAACAAATAATAATAATAATAATAATAATAATAATAATAATAGGGAGAAAGAGATAAAACGATTAATCACATACTAAGCGAATCTAGCAAACAAGCTCAAAAGAAGTACAAGACCATAAACGACTGGGTGGGAAAAGTAATCAACTGGGAATCGTGCAAGAGATTGAATTTTGACCCTACTACCAAATAATAAATGCACAAACTTGATTCCATTCAAGAGAGGGGAACGCATGAAATTTTCAGAGATTTTGAGATACAAACGGATCTTTTAATCCCGGCCAGAACTCCAGACCCTGTGTTGATTAAGGAAAAAAGAGAACTTTTCGTCTAATGAATTATGTCGTTCCGACTGAACACAAAATGAAAATTAAAGAAAACAAAAAAAAATAGGCAAATACTTGGATTTTGCCAGAGAACTATAAAAATATTAGGGTTACGGTGATATCAGTTGCAGGTGGAGCACTTGGAACGGTCTTCTAAAGCTTGAAAAAAAGCCAAGCGGAATACGAAATAAGAGGAAGAATCGCGAACAGACCTTAGCGTTGTAAAGATTGGCGAGAATATCCAGGGGAAGCCTAGAAACCTGAGAAGACTTGCTGTCCCTCAGATTCAACTGAAAGATCACAAGCTAACTTTGGCGGGAAAAACTCGAAAGGAGCGAAATAATAAGGATTAAGAAGAACTGACATCTATATACCTATATTTATCTATCTCTTTTTTATATATCTTCATTATCACCCATAGATATGTAATTTTCTTCAAAACTAAAAATAACAGGACGTTAATACTTCTAGAGGAAAATTATACAATTCAGAAAACAATTAATATCACTATCACCTTCATGTTCCAATGCTCTTTTAGTCCTCAAGCAAGATCCAAGTATTTGCCTATTTTTCGCTTCCTTTCAGTGAAATAATTACAGTGATAGTTAATCAAATTAATTATTTCATTGTTTAGTTTGGTCAGGTCGCCAATAGTTCAGGTGTCTTTTAGTTTGTAGCTCAAACCTTTAAGTGGAAATGTAAAGGTTTGGTTTCTTTTTTTTAATGGCATATCAACCTTTGTAGGTTATTTAATGTCAAAACCATTCTCATAGCTGGGAGGATAAGGGGGTTCATACCTTTCCCAAGGGTATTTGCCCGAAAGTGGACGTAATAGCACGACTGGAGTATGAACTCGCGTACTACGATTCCGCAGTCCATCGCTTTAACCATTACACCACGAGGACACCCCGTTGAAATGTAAGTCAAATTTGAAAGGTCAAGCGTGTGCATCGGTCAACAGATGATAGTGGACATCTGTCATCTCTAGTCTGGAAGACCATATGTTAATAAAATAGATTCATGTCTGGTCTTAAGTTTGATTGAAGTAAAATGAAAACATGGTTAAAGTTGAGGACACGTATGATGATCATTATGAGATGACGCGATAACTTAGTGAGAAGACATCATACGAATGATATTCTGAATTTCCTGGTGACAACACCCCACAAATCACCAACTATACAGCCACCTGCCTCCCATCACGAAAATTATCCAAGTTAGACAAACCAGGCACGCAGGACACTGCCGTAGGAGCAGAGACGAGCTCATAAGTGATATACTCAGATGGACCCCCACTTATGGCCGAGCAAAAGCAGGACGACCAACTCAAACATACATACAGCAGCTATGTAAAGATACGGGATGTAGTCCAGAAGACCTGCCAGAGGCGATGAACGATAGGGAAAAGTGGCGAGAGAGGGTCAGAGATATCGGTGCACGACATGATGATGATGATGATGATGATAAAAATCAGCCAATTTTGAAAAGGATTCTGTTGGGAATCAGTAGTCAGTTGAGAAGTTGACATTTGAATTGAGTTGAAATCCACAGAGGCCATCGGGGCAGCGAGATGGGGTGGGTGATTCTGTGTGGCGGCAAGCGTGTCTCTGTTCATATCTATCTCTTATACTTCGATGACGGCTTGAAAAACTGTCTGCAGGCTGAATAATAAGATGACAATTTCTCTCTATAAATATCTTGAATATATTATTGTTATACCAATACGTTCCAATAAATAATTGTTATTTGTTAACAGAAAGCTTTTCTTGTCTTTGAGATGTCGACACCCAGACAACTCGCTTCGATGTACTACCCCGACCATCAGAAGAAGTTGTAGGTATATTGTGTCATTACCTATCTGTGGATCTTTCAAACACAACGTGGGCACAGAGGGAACTGATAAAAAAACTACCCGGAAACACATGTGGTATTCACAGAACTAAGGCCACAATAGTATCATATTTGGTACCGTTACAAGCATAGAATCACATTTGGTAATGTGAGGGCCATAGTATCACATTTCATTGGTGGTCCGCTGGAAAAGCAAAATCTACTGGATGACAAATTCTTTTCTTTTTCATTATTAACACAAGGCCCTCTAACCGTAATACGATGAACCGTTTGCATCTCGAAATCCAAAATAATTTTAATCTTAACATAGTCATTGAGAGTTTTTCACACTAGCGTTAGCTGATGGTCTTTTATTGGAGGCTTAGTGACAGCAAGTTTCTTCAAGTATTCAGGCTAATTTTGGTAATGCTGTCTTTTGGATGGTCTCGGATGGTGCTCTGATTTAAAACTTTTCCAGTCCCCTCAGCAACACCTTCGGAGACCGTTCCAAGCGCACCAGTTACAAATGGATATCACGGTCACTTTCATGTTCTACCAGCTTTTTTATTTCTCGGGCAAGGTCTTTGTGATTGTCACCCTTTTCTTTTTCTTTGATTTTCACTCTGGGGTGTGCTGAGATGGCAAAGTTCACCATACAGTAGGTTCTTTTTCTTTTCTTTTTTTTCTTTTGTTAATTATTGCTAGGTTTGGTCTTCTGACTCGGATTTGGTGATCTGTTTGAATCTCAAAATCCCAGAGAATTTAAGGCGTTCTGATTCTCCTTGACAGATGCTAGTTGGTGCATATACCATTTAGTAGTATGGTCAAATTTCAAATTTTTGCACAGTTCCCAGAGAAATGCAAGAGGTAAAATGCAATCGACCGCGTCCAGGATTGGAACTCGTGTCGCCGTGTCCATTTCCTTCGACGATAAATGAATACGTAAATGAGCAGCTAATAAAGCGATTATGTATATTTTTTTGTGAAAAACAGGATTGTGCGAGTGCACCTCCCTCCATACAGATCAAACCTACAATCAATGTAAACCCACTGAAATAAGTACTTTTTATACCAAGTTAACTATCCGAAAAATACGAAAATTAACGTCTTATTCATTGTTCATTTCTGTCTTGGTATATACAACTTCATATTCGATAGTTTTTGGGGGTTTTTTTAAACCCTTGCATTTGGAAGAAAATTAACGTTTCATTCATCTATATACGAATATACCTAGATATACATACAAGCTTGCACTCAGATACACACACAGGCAAACACACACATATATATAAAGAGAGAGAGAGGAGGAGGAGGAGCGAGAGAGGAGAAGCGAGAGATACACACTTACCTACACACACATATATTTATATATATAGATATATACACCTTTACCTCCACATACATATCTAGAAATGCAGACATTTACCGACTCACCTAGACACAAATATACTATACACACTTACAGCCAGTGGGGAGTT
The DNA here is from genome assembly GCA_963585895.1 of Sepioteuthis lessoniana. Lineage (NCBI taxonomy): Eukaryota > Metazoa > Mollusca > Cephalopoda > Myopsida > Loliginidae > Sepioteuthis > Sepioteuthis lessoniana. The sequence continues at coordinate 7,704,170 of OY757938.1, forward strand.
CTCGTGGTGTAATGGTTACAGCGATGGACTGCGGAATCACAGTTAGCGAGTTCGAACTCTAGTCGTGCTATTACGTTCACTTAGGAAAGGTATGAACCCCCTTATCCTCCTAGCTATGGGTTAAATAGTACCACTACTGTTCTTCTAGGATGGCTTTGGCATTAAATAACCTACACAGATTGATATGTCAATGAACAACGAAACAATTCAGCAAACGAAGCACTTATAGCCCAGTCAGCTGGGGCTGTAGAATACACCGACTACGTCTCTGCAGAGGGGTTAGACCCCACCACCACCACCGAGTATCCTGGATATGACACTAAACAATCTGATGGTGAGTCTTCAGTAATTCTGAAGCCTTGGGGAATGCGGATTACTATCGCTCCAATGTCCAATCCGGGCCAGAGTGGGAGCGCCTGATAGGGTCCTTTCTATGAGTCAATTAGAACAATTTGACTTTTAAACTGAGAGCAAACAAATCACTTACGCAAAATTGAATTGTTTGAAATAGAACTGTTTGATCATTTAACCATGAATAAACAAATGACCATATTTACCAACCCCTCCATTCGGGCAGGATATGACACAAGGTCAATTTTTAAGCGGAGTTTAAAAGTTTTGAATTCAGAGTTTTCCTTCTCGTAGACTAGTTGCCTCGCCAAGGCTGAAAAACCCTGTCTGCCCTACTTTTTACCCATAGCTAGAGGGAGAATAATTGGAGGTGAAATGCAATCGTAGAAATGCAAGAGGTGAAATGCAATCGACCGCGTCCAGGATTTGAACTCGTGTCGCCGTGTCCATTTCCTTCGACGATAACCATTACATGGGCACCTCCCCAAGTATGTATACTAGCAAACAAATAACTGATGTTTAATTAGATTGTGAGTGATTGATAGCAATACTTGGAAACATTTAAATTTGTTGACTTATACTAAATTAAATTGTTAGAAATAGAACTGTTTGATCATTTAACTGTAAGTATCTATAAAATATGTGTTCACAAATCATTTATTCATAATATATATCAAAAAACAGGATTTAGCTTTAAATAACCAACACTGGTTGATATGCCAGAAAACCAGATCAAGCCAAACTATACACACTTACACATATATACAAAGAAATTAATTTCCGTCGGCGCTTGTGGTGTAATGGGTTTTGTCGTAAGAAATGGACGCTGTAAACGGAGTTCAAACCCTGGATGAAGGTGTTTGCATTTCACATAATGCAAATACCTTTGAGAAAAAATATGAATCCCACTATTAACCCTCTAGCTATGAATAAATAGTCAGATAGACTGGGAACTCTAACTTTGGTATAGCAACCGGTCTAGGAAATGGAGAACTCTGAATTCAAACCTGTTAAACACTGCTAAAAAAAATTGGCCTTGTGCCACATCCTGCTCGTACGGAGGGGTTAGGTAAATACAAACAAAGAAATGAATACATGCGCACAATCACATTCATACACACTTCTACAAGTATATATACCAACACACATATATACCTATGCCTACACATATATACCTAGAAATGCTTACATGTCTACCGTCTTCTACACATACACACAAACACAGGCACACACACACACACGTACACACACACATATAAATATATATATAGAGAGAGAGAGAGCGACAGACAGACAAAGAGAAAAAGAGAAAGAGATACCAATTTACTCGTACATAGACCAAAAATACCGATATTCACCTACATATATATATTTCAAGCTAAATACTCACATATAAACACAGAAACAAATATATGATCTCTCTCTATCTATCTATCTATCTATCTATCTCAGACACACACACTCACAGATAAATCATACGGCTTAGAAACTCATATATATATATATATATATATATACAACTGAATGCATAAACCTTTATCCATTCACGCTTGTCAGATTTCGTCGTAGCTTTCATTTGCATTCTTCCACCGTGTGTACGGGGCTCTTTTATTGCAAAACTCAACTCTGACCTTCAAACAGCCCGGACCTTCGGCTCTTGCCATTGTTGTCACGTGACACTTCCGTAAGCCAATGTTATTGGGTTTGCAAGCAAATCTGATAGATCGGAACCATGTTTACAATTGAAGCTCTTTCTTTGGAACCTAAAGCCCATCTCGGGGGTAATTTGAAAGTATCTTCTTTCCACTCTTGGAGAAAAGAACAAAGAAAAAGAGTGTGGACTGATTTCCGCTTGCACGAGAGTGGGTAGGGATGGCGGGTAAAACTCTAACCACCCGACTCCTACCCCATCAGTTTTCTGCAACTTAGAAGTCCATTGACTTCTAAAAGAGGTCAACTAATTCATTGGTTCAGAAAAACCCTGTTTAATGGCATATCAACTATTGTGGGTTATTTATTGCTAAAACTTCTTTATACCGATCATATACTATTTGTGAACGCATAGTTTGTAGATAACATTTTTCGAGGAGTCTGAGCTCAATTTTTGCACGAAGTTAAATGGTTTCAAGTATTGTTATATCATATTTACCCACCCCTCCGCTCAGGCAGTATATGACACAAGGTCAATTTTTAAGCGGAGTTTAACAGGTTTGAATTCAGAGTTTTCCTTCTCCTAGACTAGTTGCCTCGCCAAGGTTGAAGAACCTCGTCTGTCCTACTATTTACCCATAGCTGGAGGGAGAATAATTGGATTCACACCTTTCCCAAGGGTATTAGTGCTATGTGAAATGCAATCAGTCTCGTCCAGGATTTGAACTCGTGTCGCCGTGTCCATTTTCTACGACGATAACCATTACACCACGGGCATATTGTTATATAAGTCATAATTTAACATCAGTCATTTATTTGAACACATCATCATCATCATGCCGTACCTCTCTCTCCACTTCTCCCTATCATTCATCACCTCTGGCAGGTCTTCAGGGCTACATCCCGTATCCTCACATTGCTGCTGTATGTTCGAGCTGGTCGTCCTGCTTTTGCCCGGTCATATGTGGGGGTCCATAGGAGTACATCACTTATGAGCTCATCTCTGCTTCTCCAGCAGTGTCCTGCATGTCTGGCTCGTCTAACTTGTATAGTTTTAGTGATGGGAGGCAGGTGGCCGTATAGTTGGTGCTTTGTGGGGTGTTGCCGCCAGGACTTACTCAGTATTGCTCTCAACATTCTTGTGTAATTGCCGTCTAGCTTCTTCTCCAGCCGTTTTGTTAGCGTCCAAGTGGTGCATCCATACAGCAGTATCGACACGACCGCTGCTTGGAAGAAACTGCGTTTCATTTTATCGGTTAGGTTTGATTTCCATATGATCAATAGCTTATCGATAGCTGTCCATGCCTTGGTTAGCCGCGTGTCGATGTGTTTTTCGGTTAATGAGACACTGCTTCCTAAGTAGGTGAATGTGTCTACCAGTTTCAGAGAGGTTCCGTCTAGTGTGGAAAGTTTATTGGTAATCTCATTTTTAAATGAGTAACAACTAATTTGTTTGCACACAACCACTTCTATCGTTTCTACACAGTTAAATGGTTTTGATTATGGCTATCTAACTCTAATTCTATTCAATATTAATCGTTTGTTTACATACTACGAAGTGGTTACAAGTCTTGCTATTTGACACTCATTATTCAATTCAACACTATTCATTTATTTGCACACAGTTAAATTGTTCCAACTATTACTATATATCACTAACAATTCATTTAAACATCAGTCATTCGTTTACACAGTTAAATGATCAAACAGTTCTATTTCTAACGATTCAATTTAGCATAAGTCAACAAAGTTAAATGGTTCCAATTATTGCTATGTTCTACTAATAATTCATTTAAACATCAGTCATTCGTTTACACACAGTTAAATGATCAAACAATTCTATTTCTAACAATTCAATTTAGCATAAGTCATTAGTTTTCATTCAGTTTAAATGTCAAATAGTTCTAATTGACCCATAGATAGAACCCTATCAGTTACAACCACTCCGAGCCAGAGTGGACCTGGGAGCAATGGCAACAAAGAGGTACTCCATAATCTCCAAAGCTTCATCATTACTGGAGCCTCACCATCGGATAGTTCAGTGTCATATCCAGGACACTCGTTGTGTGGAGATCTTACCCGTCTGCAGAGATCCAGTCCCGGCCGACTGGGTTGGCTTTGAATCAGTCGAAGATAACATCATGCTTAATTCTTCCAAGTATTGCGTCAACTCTGCCACTGAATTATACCTCTAAAATTTGGTGATTGTTTTCAGTAAATAAGTAAGTAAAGTTAGCGACCATAGTCGAGGGTGACCCGAAGGCTCCCTTTTCGATAGCTACTACACCAAGGTGTAGGGGAGGGCGCTACTCCATTCCCTGGATTGCTCCACTTTACCCTTGAACCGTACCTTATAATGCTGAGTGTTAAGCAAGGTGGTATCAAGTTCCATTTTTAAAGTCTTTGGTATGACTCGACCTGGGATTGAACCCAGGTCTCCCGGGCCATTGGCGAACACTCTAACCGCTGGGCCAATGTCCTGGTTCCAGTAAATAAGCACCGGTTTATTTCCACAAAAACTACAATAAATACAGGAAGAAAAATAACAATATTTAAAAAATGAATTTTCTTTCTAGCAGTCTACAATCGGCCAGAAAAGATGGAATCATCATTCTTTTCATAGTCAGTTGATTTTTCTTACTCTTTATTTGACTGTCTTCCAAAATCTATTCCGTATTCTTCAAAATCTCCACCACACAGTCGTGACGTTCAGCGAAGGTGACGGTCAAGAAAATATCACCTGTGTAGTCTATTTTTAACCGAACCGTTTCATGCCGGTTAACTGACGGCTGTGATGAACGTAGCTGTATGTAGCCAACACTGAAACGCATGATTTACCACCAAATTGTGCTCACTTTTGCATTTGATCATCGCAAATGGGTTGATGAATGTGAATGGATGCAGATTTTTCTCCCATAGGAAAACTTTTACCATACACTTCTGCTTTTACTCCGAATATCATTTTCTCAGACTGCCGCTGATCAAGTGCTATTTCTAATAAACAAAAAAAAAAACAATGATTGAAGGTAAGTCTAACTTCAGCTATCATACCACCAACAACTGTTTTCTAACATAATAAAATAGAAAGACAATTTCGGAGCGACCCTCTTACGAATACATCATGAATTGAATTATCAAAAAAAATTGATTGAATCAAGATAAAAGGAATTATCCATTTTGGATCGATTTAAACGCACTTTCTATAAAATCTGCCGAACTAAAAAGAATTGATTTTAGCAAATAAAAATCTAATATCATAATCATTTCTAATTTGATAAAGAACGCAGACAGTTGATAAAGTTTGAAAATCCCAATCAGTCACTTTAAAGTTATTTGATTACAGGCTGCGCCGGGTAATTGAGGACAAATAATAAAAAGTATTATTATTAATATTTATTATTATTATAAAGACAAAATCGATGATGTACAACCGAATAACAAATGTAGACTATGAGGTGATAAAGATGAAATGATTAATCACATAGTAAATGAATGCAGCAAACTTGCACAGAAGGAGTGTAAGACTAGACAGAACTGGGAGGGGAAGGTGATCCACCGTGAAGATATTGAAATTTGATCATATTACCAAATACTATATGCACACAAAATAGAGTCCATCTGCTTTAATCAAAGAGTCCACATCTCCACACTAAATAGTAGATCACTTCAACTTGTGGACAAGTTCACCTTCCTCGGTAGCAGCGTTTCATCAACTGAAAATGACATCAACACGCAACTAATGATAGGCTATCAGTCATAAAAAGGAAGTCAGATCTCTCCGATAAGATAAAGTGCAGGTTTTTCTAAGCAGAAGTCTTGTGGTGCATCTATACAGCAGTATTGACACGACTTCTGCTTAGAAAAAAAACTGCGTTTTATTTCATCGAATAGATCTGACTTTCATATGGCCGATAGCCAATCAATAGCAGTCTAAGCCCTCGTTAGTTGCGTGTTGATACCGTTTTTGGTAGATGATACGCTGCTTCTGAAGTAAGTGAACTTGTCCACAAGTGTGGAAATGTGGCCTATTCGATTAAAGCACGTGAACTCTATTCTATCTGCATTCACATGGAGGCTTATGCCGCCTGCTGCCCGTTCCAGACTATATAAGAGGTAGTCGGCCTGGGCGGGTGTATTTGCCAGAAGCGCTATGTCATCAGCCTAGTCAACGTCCGTAATAGTTTGTTCAGGGTATTGTCAGCTTCTTTGGGCCTTTACTTCCGTGTAAAAGAACCCTCATTCCTCTCAGGCAGACCTCCAAAAACTAAAGTACTTATTTAAAATTATATTAATGTCTACTGAGCTCTGATTTTACAAACGTCAAAGACCTTTCACTTTAAAAACTTAACTATCAAAATTTACATGAGCTTCTTGTTTATCACTTTCATCACATATACATCCATGTACATACATTCATATACGCTGCCTATGTACACATACCCGTACAGATGCGCTTACCCCAACACGCATATACATATACATATACGTGGATAAAGGTTATTTGTTATAAGAAATGAACAAGGGGTATCCCCGTTAAAGCGCTGGACTGCGGAATCGTAGTAAGCGAGTTCGAACTTCAGTCACGGTATTACATTAACTTTCAGACAAATACCCTTGGGAAAGGTATGAACCCCATTGTCCTCCTATCTATAAGTTAAATACTACCACTACTGTTCTTTCAGAAAGATAGATTTTGGTATTAAATAACCCAGTAACGGTGTTATGCCATTAAACCATAAACAAATAAAGAAAGAAATGGACACGGTGAAACGAGTTCAAATTCAGGATGAATCTGTTTGCGTTTCATTTCGAGGTAATTCCCTTTAGGAAAGGCATGAAATCATCTTTTCTTCTCCTCCCAGCTATGAGTGAATAGTAATGCAAACTGGGTTATTTAGCCTTGGTAACGCAACCGGTCTAGAAGGAAAATCTACATCACTCCACTGAAAAATTGTCTTGTGTCGCATTGTACATGGAAGAAGGGTTGGATAATCCCACTTACACACACACACATACATATTTACCCAAACCCTCCGCTCGGGCAGGATATGATACAAGGTCAATTTTTAAGCGGAGTCTAACTGGTTTGAATTCAGAGTTTTCCTTCTCCTAGACTAGTTTCCTCACCAAGGCTGAAGAACCTAGTCTGTCTAATATTCACCCATAGCTTGAGGGAGAATAATTGGATTCATACCTTTCCCAAGGGTATTAGTGCTATGTGAAATGCAATTAGCCTGGTCCAGAATTTGAACTCGTGTCGCCGTGTCCTTTTCCGTGTCCATTTCCTACACCACTGTTACCTCCACACATATATATATGCATAGATATTCATGAATATGCACCTAAAAATATGAAACCCAGAGCAAAAGAGCTCGTAGTGACCGAATGTAGTTGTTCTCGTGTTATTTGGCACATAATAAAACCTTGTTAGTGTCCTCTGCTCTCGTCAGTGTCGAGAGCGACCTGAGTCGAGGACGACCAGAAGGCTCCCTTTTCAATAGCTACTATAATGAGGCATAGGGGAGGGTGCTACTCCTTTCCCTGGATTGCTCCACTTTACCCTTGATACGTACCTTATATTGCTGAGTGTTAAGCAAGGAGGTATGAAGTACCATTTTTAAAGCCTTCGGTATGACGCGACCCGGGATTGAACCTAGGTCGCCCGGACCATTGGTGAACACTCTACCCAATGTAACTGACTTCAAAATTCATTCGGCTTTTTCTTGGAAAACTCGAGAACTTTTCAACTTTAAGTAAGTAAATTTTAGAATGTATGAAGTCAGAATAAAGAAGTTGAAGTATGTATTTACCCAACCCCTCTTTAAACGTTTAAATAGAAACTTTTCCTTCTTTAAGAATGTTTACCTTACCAAGGTTAAAGAACGCAGTCTGTCCTACTATTTATTCGTTGATGGGGAAGGAGAATAGATGGAGTCATGCTTTTCTCAAAACAACCCCGTCCAGGATTTGAACTTGGGGAAGAAGTTAAATTTGCTTAAAAGGGTGTTTTAATGGTCTTGTTAGATTCTCAATTTTGTTAATTATAATATTATTTAAGGTTCTTGTTCTCCAGTCGTGCTATTACGTTCACTTTCGGGCAAATACCCTTAGGAGAGGTATGAACCCCCTTACCCCCACCCGCTATGGGTTAAATAGTACTGTTCTTCGAGGAGAATGGCTTTGGCATTAAATAACATAAAAAGAGTTGATATGCCATTAAACAAAGAAACCAAACCAAATCATTTGCGGTTCTTGTCTTTTTAAGGGTCTTTTAATGGTCTTGTTTAATGGTCTTGTTTAATTTTTAATTATTTTTGTTAATTATAATATCATCAATTTTGGGTCTTATCTTTTGTAAAGATGTTTTTGATTGACTTGAGTATTTAATGTTTTTTGTTTATGGCAATTTAAAATTGTTAAAGTAATGTTTTTTTAATAGTGTTGCAAATATTCTTGTTAGGTTTTTAAAGGTTTTCATGCTAAGGATACATTTTTATGGTTCTATATTTTTTAAATTGTTTTTTAAAGGTCATAAATCATTACCGAATATTTAACATATTCGTCAAATCAATTATCAATGTATCCCAGTTAACAGATCAATGGGAGTGCCCTCGACAGACCTTCGTTGTTCTGACGGCATTTTGAGTTCCGATTATCACTTTACTGATTTAGGCCTTCCCTTATATTGACATTCTCATTTCCACTGACCCTTCTGTGTAATTTCGCCATGAATAAACTTCTTCCGCTCATGGAGAGTGCCGCTTTCAAATTAGTTGGTTTATAGATAACCCCTAGAGCCCACCCCCTTAACTGACAGAGATCAGCACGTCGTTTGTCGGGTCAAATCTTGATAATTAATACGTACAATGAATCCACTGTAATCATAGTTCGACCCTTTCATTTGTACATGAATGAGATGAGAAGCTAATTCACGTTATTCTGCATAAAACTGGCGTTATTAAATCAACTTTAACCCTTATTGGCCTATTTCAAAATTTGGCCAGCTATCAGCAACGGCGTTATACGGCTAAGTTGAGACTGATTTGAAAATCGAGGATCGACATAGAAGTAATGTTAGGTCAAAAATATAGATCTGATTTATTTCTCAGTAAAAATACAAATTTAAAACCTGTAAGCCTGGGTTGAGTCCCTGTGGTGTAATATATACGAGGATCATTAAATAAGGTTCCAGACTTTTTTCGTATGGGCACTTTTATTGATAGTACACACATGAAACTCTAGTCCCCTTCGAAGTAAGCTCCTCCGGCTGCAATGCACTTGTTCTACCGTTCCAACTTCTGGAACGCCCCATCGAAGTCCTCTTGCGTGAGCGTGTCAATGACCTTCGTCGCAGCCTCTTTCATCTCCTCAATTGTCTCATAACGACAGCCTCTGAGCTTATGGAATAACCAAAAGTCATAGGGAGAAAGGTCTGGACTATAGGGAATGTGAGGAACTGTCTTGATGCCCATCTTGGTCAAATAGTCTGTAACTAGGATGGAGCTGTGGACTGGTGCATTGTCCTGGTGGAAATGCTACTGACCCGATTTGAAGAGTGCTGGCCTCTTCCGACGGAATCTCTTCCTGAACTCCCTTAAAACCTCAACATAGTAACCCTAATCCTAACCCCAACTGTTTGGCCAATCAACTCCTCCCACACCTCTCATCATCCCTCACAGACTCCGTGCCTTCCTTGAGTCTCTTATGCCACACAAAAACCGATTCTCGATTCATGCAAGATGGTCGAAAAGCAGTCTGAAACATTCCATACGTTTCTGTGGCATTTTTTCCAGGTTTAAAACAGAATTTTATTGCATATCGTTCTTGTAAAGTGTCCTCACATCCAGATTGCATTTTTGAAATCTCCAGCGGTGACAATCAGGTTTTAGTAGGGTGTATTTCAATTCCTGCTGTAGCTGTTCATTTGAACGTGAAATCATAAAAATTGGTTAATCATCTCATAAGATGTATAGCAATAACAGAGTGAATTTTCAAGAGTCTACGACAATTTTAAATGCCGGTACAAAAAAGTCTGGAAACTTATTGAAGGCACCACGTATGTGTGTCTGTGTGATCAATACGTACGTAGCTGTCACAAGTTCAATTCAAACAAAAAGGTTTATTATTCAATATCTGGTTGTTATTAATAAATTTATCTAAATTTAATCAACTATAGTTGTAAAATGTTGTTTCTACATTCGTACAATTATAAATTTCAACTTTTGACAAATGCTAAACAGTAGCAAAACCAAGGGCTTTCCAGTTTATAATGCATCCATTCAAAGTTTTCGCTTGCTTGTTTAATGGCACATCAACCTACGTACTGTTTGGTTTGGTTTCTGTTTTATGGCATATCAACCTTTGTAAGTTATTTAATGCCAAATCTATTTTTATGTAAATAAACAGTTCTATTTCTAACAATTCAGTTTAGCATGAGTACACAGTTTAAATATAAGTACAGTTTAATTGTCAAAAACATTTCTATTTCGAGCTATTAAGTCTAGTCAAGCAGTTGTAATTCAGTGAATTCAGTTTACTATGAGCACAGATTTTGTTTACACACAGTTAAATGTCAAAACAGTTCTATGTTAAACAATTCAGTTTACTCTATATACAGTTTCAATGACAAAAAACAGTTCTATTTCAAATAATTCAGTTTAGCATAAGCACGCAGTTTAAATGTAAGTGCAGTTTAATTGTCAAAAACATTTCTATTTCAAGCTATTCAGTTTAATCAAACCATTCAGTTTAGCATAAGTATGCTGTTAGTTCTATTTAACCCTTAGATATGGCCCTATCAGGTGCTACCGCGCCGGGCAAGAGTGGACCTGGGACACTCATTGGTGGGGGGTCCTACCCTCTACAGAGGTGCAGTCAGTGTATTCTACAGCCCCAGCCGACTGGCAACCTACGTATTGTTATTTAATGCCAAATTTATCTTTCTTAAAGAACAACGGTGTTACTATTTCGCCCATATCTGGAGGGATAAGGGGGTTCATGCCTTTCCAATGGGTATTAATCCAAAAGTGAATGTAATAACGTAACTGGAGTTTAAAGTTGCTTACGACAATGTCACTCGTTAACCATTACATTACAGCGACTCCCCCTTCGTTGGTGGGTTATTTAAGGCCAAATCTATCCTTGTAGAACTGTAGTGGTACTATTTAAGGTTTATTTCTTTAATGGCATATGAACCTTTATGGGTTATTTAGGGCCAAATCTATCCTTGTAGAACTGTAGTGGTACTATTCAAGGTTTATTTCTTTAATGGCATATGAACCTTATGGGTTATTTAGGGCCCAATCTATCCTTGTAAAAGAACACTAGGGGTACTTTTTAATCCATAACTATGTGGAGAAGGGAGTTCATACATTTCCCAAGAGTATCAATCTGAAAGTGAATCTAATAGCGCGACTGGAATTCGAATCCCCTTACTAAGAACAAGTTAACTGCTACCTCACATTAGGTCCATTCCAGACTTCCTTGAAGATTTCCTTCTCTCTAAAATGTCTGTAAAGGGCTTTACCCATAGACAAAAGGACCAACATGCTTCAATCTACACGAGGGAATCTAAAACAAAAAACGTGTCAGTCAACTTCTTTTCACCACCCGAACGTAAGAAGACGGTCTGTGAATTCAGTTCGGGATCAAGTGATAACATCTCAAAATACCTGTTCTCCCGTTTGGTTTGGTTTCGTTTCGTTTAGTTTTATGGCATCTCATCCCTTGTTGGTTATCTATTGCTAAATTGTGTTTTGCATATATATTAAGTATATGATTTGTAAACACATTTTGTAGATACCCACAGTTACATGGTCAAACAGTTCCATTTCTAACGATTCAGTTTAGCATGAGTCAACTATTTTAAATGGTTCCAAGTATTTCTGTGTATCACCAACATTTCAATCATCTGTCAGTTGTATACACACAGTTAAATAATCAAATAGTTCTATTTCTAATAATTCGATTAGCATAAATAATTTCTTTGCACTCAGTTTAAATGTCACTCAGTCCTATTTGACCCATAGATAGAATCCTATCAGGTGCTACCACTCCGGGCAGTGTGGATCTGGGAGCGATGGCAATCAAGGGGCATTCCGCATTCCCCAAAGCTCCAACATAACTAGAGCCTCACTATCAAATTGTTTAGTGTCATATATAGGACACTCGTTGTCGGGGTGGGTCTTACCCTTCTGCAGAGATGCAATCGGTGTATTATACTGTCACAACAAACTAGGCCACAGGACACACGTTGGCGGTGGGGTAGGGGTCTTACTCCTCTGCAGAGATGCAATCGGTGTATTCTACTGCCACACCCATCTGGGCCACAGGACACTCGTTGGCAGTGGGGTCTTACCCCTCTGCAGAGATGCAATCGGTGTATTCTACTGCCACAACCAACTGGGCCACAGGACACTCGTTGGCAGTGGGGTCTTACCCCTCTGCAGAGATGCAATCGGTGTATTCTACTCCCGCAACCAACTGGGCCACAGGACACTCGTTGGCAGTGGGGTCTTACCCCTCTGCAGAGATGCAATCGGTGTATTCTACTGCCGCAACCAACTGGGCCACAGGACACTCGTTGGCAGTGGGGTCTTACTCCTCTGCAGAGATGCAATCGGTGTATTCTACTGCCACAACCAACTGGGCCACAGGACACTCGTTGGCAGTGGGGTCTTACCCCTCTGCAGAGATGCAATCGGTGTATTCTACTGCCACAACCAACTGGACTTCCTGTACTCCCATATCAAATCAGAAATGTGGTTATTTTTATGTAAAATGTGACACCCTTTCAAAGAATGCTGGTAAGAATCACATTTACATTCATTTTTCTTCTAATTTTTTTCAGGTAAGAGTCTATTTTTACTTTTTATGCTTTAGATTCATTTGTGTAGATTAAAGGAAGCCGCTCCTTTTCTTTGTAAATAAAGTCGATATGCCATTAAAAGTTGGCGACCATCATCGTGGGCGATCCGAGGGCTCCCTTTTCAATAGCTACTACACCGAGGTGTAGGGGAGGGTGCTACTCCTTTTCCACTTTACTCTCGATACGTACCTTATATTTCTGAGTGTTAACCCAGGAGGTATCAAGTACCATTTTTTTAAGTCTTTGGTATGACTCGACCTGGGATTGAACCCAGGTCTCCCGGCCCATTGGCGAACACTCTACCCGCTAGGCCAATAAGGTTGTATATTGTAATGAGTTAATAATTCTTCAATTGTCGACTTTAAAAGGCTAAAAAGAAAAGAGATTATAGCCAAAAGTATTCTATAGTCCACACAGATTTGATGAATGTAAGTTTTACTGCTTGTCAATGCTGAGTGTCCATATGAAGGAGTCTATCGGAGAACGTCACATGAGTTTTTCCTAACTTCTCAAGCATGTCTTGCTCGTCTTACTTGGATGATTCGTGAGATGGGAGGCAAGTGGTTGTACAATTGCTGTTTTATAGGATGCTGTTTAGTTTTAGTCCAGGCGGTGCAACCATATATTAGTACTGATACAGCTACAGCTTGGAAAAATTTCTGTTTTATTGTATCAGATTTCCATATAGTCAATCTGTCTTTCCTCTTAGTATTTAGGACATTCCTTTCTGGAAATGAGATATTGCTACCAAGGTATGTTGAACGGTCTTTTAATTTCAGAGACTTGCGATGTTATATTGAGATAACGTCTCCCGGACCTGCCAAGGGCGATAACTAATAGGGATGGATGGTGAGAGAGAGTCAAGGAAATCCGTGCTATCAGCATGACTTGACGAAGATGCAATAATCAGAAAAAGTTTTTTAGATAAAAAAAAAAACGCTTCAAGGAAACGATTGTATTTGTTAAGTTTGTTTTCTTTCTATTTTTCTTTTCAAGTCAGACATTTGTAGATGTTTGAGGTCAACTTTCTCTTTCAATCATGGATATTTTCGTTCTGTTGCGATTGACTGTCTACTTCGTTAAACAGATTGTTCGAAAGTTTTTGAGAGACTCGATTTTTTATTCACTTCAGGAAAAGCTTAGACGTTTACTCCAGCTAAACATTCAAAAATAAATCTCATTTCTAGTCTCATTCCGAGTCCAAAATTGAAGGTCCTTCCTCTCTGATACAATGGGTGTTGAAAAATAAATATTTACGAACGTAGATTTATTATATATATATATAATTCCGCTTTTCACCCAAGTTTAACTTTCGAAGACAAAAAGGAAAAATTGTCCTGTTTCAGTGCCTACCAGCTTAATTATTCTGAATTCAAATAATTTGCACACAGCTAAATGGTTTCAAGTATTCCTATCTAATAAAAATAATTTGCATACAGTTGTATGGTTTTAAGTATTCCTATCTAATACTAATAATTTGTACACTGTTGGAAAGTTTTAAGTAAGCCTATCAAATGATAATGATGATATACAAAAAAATAACATTGTTTCAAGTAACTATTCCGATTTGATGATGATTATTTGTTTGCACGCAGTTACATAGTTTCAAATAACTAATAAGGGTTCTTAATATACAATTTTAGCTTCAAGAAACAATTCTAAATGCAAATAATTTCAAGCAGTCGTATGGTCTCAAGTATTCCTATTGAATGCTAATCATTTTTTGAAACTAGTAGACAAGTTCACCTCCCTAGTTATCAGCGTCTCATCAACTGAGACAGACATCAACACGCGACTCACCAAGGCATGGACAGCCATCGATAAGCTATCGGTCAAATGGAAGTCAGATCAGACCGATAAAATGAAACGCAGTTTTTTCCAAGCAGCGGTCGTGTCGATACTGCTATATGGATGCATTACATGGACGCTAACTAAACGCACGGAGAAAAAGCTTGACGGCAACTACACGAGAATGCTACGAGTAATATTGAACAAGACCTGGAGGTAGTACCTTACAAAGCAGCTGCTGTACGGCCAACTACCACCCATCACGAAAACTATCTAAGTTAGACGAACCAGACATGTGGGACATTGCTGAAGAAGTAGAGACAAGCTCATAAGTGATGTACTCCTGTGGTCCCCTTCACGTGGACGAGCAAAAGCAGGACGACCAGCCCGAACCAACATACTGCAGCTCTGTGCCGATTCGGGATGTAGCCCCGAAGACCTACCGGAAGCAATGGACGATAGGGAGGGGTGGCGAGAGAAGGTCAGGGATATCCTTGCTGATGGCGCAACATGATGATGATGATATATGGTATGAAATAATCATAATAATTATTTTTTTGCACACAGTTATATGATTTCAAGTAACTGATATTAAAAACACTTAGTAAACAGTCATACCTTCAAGGCATTATTTTTAATGCAAATACTGTACACAGAGTTTCAGTTGTTCCAATCAGATACAAAAAAATTTGATCTATATCTATTTGACCAATAGATGGGACCCTTATAGGTACTACGACTCCGGGTCAGAGTAGACCAAATATTACAAAATAGATTGGGGAGATCTATTTTTGGCATGTAGTGTAACGTTCAATTTGAGTCCAGAATGGGAAGATAGGTGAGAGTTAAAAAGAAATTTTATAAAATAAAATAAATAAATGCAAAAAGTAACGGTTTCTCAGGAGGCCTCTGACAGGAAGCGAAATCGGGTCTCCAAGCAGCAAAAAGAGATTCTTCCTGACTAAGCATATACGTCTTCGACTGAACGGGCCTTTTCTCTCGGCTACTAGTTGGGAGCGCAAGTGATTGCTAAGTCCCGAGACTTAGCGTTACGAGTAACATCTTCTGCTAAACATACCCACTGAACACACGACGAACCTTCGAACTTGTAATCGCCGAAGATGATTTTACGATATATTTCAACGCCTTGTCTGTGAAACGCGACTATTTCTACTAGTTTCCTTCCGTTTTTAATTCTCTTACAGCTTCCGACAGACAAAAGAAGACAAGTGAATGGGCTAAGAAGAAAAAGGAGTCAGATACAAAACTTAGAATTTCTCAACACTTAACCAACAACCAGGTATAACCCTTCTTATACTCCAAAGATACAGTAATTTCAACCAGTATGATGGACAGCTATTAAACTCCAGGTCAATCTGAGAGAATGGTTCTCAATGGATGGTTTCAGTCAGGTGATGAAAACTGTTCTAGAATTTGAAAGAAGTTAATCAGTTGATGAGGAATTCTCATTGTAAGAGATTGAACACTCCATCATGTTCTCATATTCCTCGTTTAGACGGAACGGGTAATGATTAAAAGTCACCCATGAAATCGCCAATAAAGACGCCAATAAAGTCATCAATGAAATTAAATGTATACATGAAATTCATGGTCAAGTTGTCATTCCCAAAACAAGATGGTGATTATAAAAAAGACATTAGAGCGATTGAGACCAGACGACTAGCTGGAGAAGAAGTGAAATGAATAAAGTAATGAGGTGAGGAGATAAGAGCTGACCGACTGTACTGCAAGGCGCATAATTATACAGGTATCCATATAGCGTAGATCGGTTGAATAAGAACAGTATACAACACTGATAGTAATGGTAATGAAATCTCAAGACTTTTTCGACTCATCTTTCATTTCAAAGAAAATCAACTTTTCATTCATTGTTCATATCTGCCATTGTAAGTACAATTTATTTGTGTGTGTGTTTGTCAACCTCTCTGCATGTGTTGGTTAATTTTTATGCGGAGTTTAACAGATTCGAATTCAGAATTTTCCTTCTCCTAGACCGGTTGCAATATCAAGGATAAAATGTTCAGTCAGCCTTACTATTTACCTATAGCTGGAGTGAGAATAGTCAGATTCATGCCTTCCTCAAGCATCATATGAAATGCAAGCAGCTTCGTCGAAGATTTGAACTTGGTTCGCCGTGTCCATTTCCTACGACAATATCCAATATATATACGAGGATCATTAAAAAAGTTTCCAGACTTTTTTCGTATGCGCACTTTTATTTATAGTACACACATGAAACTCTAGTCTCCTTCGAAGTAATCTCCTCCGGCTGCAATGCACTTGTACTGTTCCAGCAACTTCTGAAAGGCCTCATGAAAGTTCTCTTGTATGAGCGTGTCAATGGCCTTCGTCGCAGCCTCTTTCATCTCCTCAGTTGTCTCATAACGACAGCCTCTGAGCTTATGGAATAAGCAAAAGTCACAGGGAGAAAGGTCTGGACTATAGGGAGGCTTAGGAACTATCGATGCCCATCTTGGTCAAATAATCTGTGACAAGGATGGAGTTGTGGACTGGTGCATTGTCCTGCTGGAAATGCCACTGACCCGATTTGACCCGATTTGACCCGATTTGACGAATGCTGGCCTCTTCCCTTGGAATCTCTTCCTGAACTCCCTTAAAACCTCAACATAGTAACCCTAACCCTAACCGTTTAGCCAATCAACTCTGGTGTATTGACTTCCTTACTCCTCCCATACCTCTCATCATCCCTCACAGACTCCCTGCCTACCTTGAATTTCTTATGCAACTTAAAAGCTGATGCTTGACTCATGCAAGATGCTCTAGAAGCAGTTTGAAGAATTCCATACGTTTCTATGGCATTTTTTTCCAAGTTTAAAACAGAATTTTATTGTATATCATTCTCCTAAAGTGTCAGATTACATTTTTGAAATTCACCAGCTGTAACAATCAGGGTTTAGTAGGGTGTATTCCAATTGCTGCTGTAGCTGTTCATTTGAAGCTGAAATCATAAAAAGTGGTCTGTCATCTCATAAGATGTATAGCAATAACATAGTGAATTTTCAAGAGTCTACGACAATTTTGAATGCCTGTACAAAAAAGTCTGGAAACTTATTGAAGGCACCACGTATATATATATATATATATATGTGTGTGTGTGTGTGTGTGTGTGTGTGTGTGTGTGTGTGTCTGTGTAAGATAAAAGCATTATAACAATTTTGCTATAAAAATGAATTAAAAATCAGGAAGTAAGGTATTGTCAGTGGTCAGGAATTAATACAAGCCTTGCTAATAGAACAGAGCTAGTATAGTAGGATTGAATTCTTAATTACTATTTTACTATAGTGCAATTATATGCATAATGGAAATGCATTAGTAATGAGTTTATTATAGAAATGATTTGCTTATGACTTCGCTATAGAAATGAATTGAAAATTTCATCTCTCTCTCTATATATATATATATATATATATATATATATATGTGTGTGTGTGTGTTTGTGTGAGTGTGATTCCACGAGTCCTGATCTAATACTAATTCTTTATACGCAGTTATATGGTGTAAAGTAACCATTTCTATTTAGAAATAAAATTTTGTTTGCAAACAGTTATATGGTTTCAAATAATAATAATAATTATAATAATAAAGCGAATGCAGCAAATTAGCTCAGAAGGAGTACAAGGCGGGACACGACTGGGTCGGCAAGATAATCCACTGGGAAATGTGCAAGAAATTTCAATTCGACCGTACAAACAAATGGTATATGCACAACCCGGCGCCTGTCCAAGAAAATGACTCACATAAACTCCTATGGGACTTTAACATACAAACGGATCACCTAATCCCGGCCAGAAGACCAGACCTCATAATCATCATCATAATCATCATATCGTGCTGGCAGCACGGATATCCCTGACCCTCTCTCGCCACTCCTCCCTATCGTTCATCGCCCTAGGTAGGTCTTCAGGACAACAACCTGTATCCTCACATAGCTGCTGAATGTACGTTCGTGCTGGTCGTCCTGCTTTTGCGCGGCCGTGTGTGGGGATCCATAAGAGTACATCTCTTATGAGTTCATCTCTGCTTCTCCAGCAATGTCCTGCATGTCTGGTTCGCCTAACTTGAATAGTTTTCGTGATAGGGGGCAGGTGGCCGTACAGTTGGTGTCTTGTGGGGTGTTGCTGCCAGGACTTGTTGAGGATTGCACGCAGCATTCTTGTGTAATTGCCATCTAGTTTCTTCTCCAGCCGTTTTGTTAGCGTCCACATAGTGCATCCATATAGCAGTATCGATGTGACCGCTGCCTGGAAGAAACTGCGTTTCATTTTATCGGTTAGGTCTGATTTCCATATAGTCGATAGCCTATTGATAGCTGTCCATGCTTTCGTTAACCTCGTTTCGATGTCCTTTTCGGTTGATTCGACGCTGCTTCCTAGGTACGTGAATTTGTCTACTAGTTTAAGAGGGGTTCCTTCTAGAGTGGAGATGTCCCCCGTTTGGTTATAGCACATATATTCCGTTTTGTGTGCATTAACATGGAGGCCTATGCTTGCTGCTGCTCGTTCCAAGCTATGCAGAAGTGTTTCGGCTTGGTCAGGTGTATTTGCCAGTATCGCTATGTCATCGGCGTAGTCGGCGTCGGTAATTGTTGTTGCGGGGTATCTTCTGCTTCTTTTCTTCGTCAGTTCGAAGCCATTCTCTCTGATTTTGTCAATCGATGTTCTAAGTACGTAGTCTAGACAAATGATAAAGAGATACGTAGCCAGCGTGTCCCCTTGTAGTACTCCTGCTACAATGTCGAAGTATTCTGTGTCTCCATCTGGTGATCGTACTTTTACTTTAGTTTTTCTATAGAGAATCGTTATTGCCTCTACGGTTTCTTTAGGTATGCCGTACGCTAGTAGGATTTGTTCCATCTTTCCTCTGTGAATGGAGTCGAAAGCCTTGGTAAAGTCGACAAATATTAATGTCGCTTGTAGGTTCTTTGCCCGTACACCTTCAAGGATTCTGCGGATGGTTAGTATTTGTGAGGTCGTAGATCTATTTCTTCGGAAGCCATTTTGGTTTTTTCTAAGTATGTTGTCGATTTTGGGTTCTATTCGGTTTCGTAGTAGGGCATTGTAGATTTTGGCAGCTATGGATGTAAGTGTTATGCCTCGGTAGTTTTTGGCTAATCCGAGGTCCCCCTTTTTAGGGAAGGGGAGTATGCATCCCTTCGTCCATCTATCTATCGGATTTTGATTGTATACTGCGTTGCAGTGTCGGAGCAGTATGTCGTCGAATTGTCTGGTCTTCCATACTTCCGGGGGAATTTCGTCCAGTCCTGCAGCTTTCCTATTTTTAATTTTTCTGAGAACCGAGTCGAGTTCTCCTTGTGTGAACGGTCCAAGTTTAATGTCTAATTGTTTGCTAATTATTCTGGTGATTGGTTCATGCGTTATTTTTTGGTGGGTTTCCAAGTAAGTTTTCGAATTGCTGTTTCCACAGTTTTATTCTTTCTTGTTGGTTTGCTGCTTTAAGTTTTGCTTTGGCTGTGTTCTTTCTTCTGCTCACTTCGTTTATTGTTTGCCAGGCAATTCTAGATTGTCTATCTTCTACCGAGTCTCTAATCTTATCTATCTGATTTTGAATGTATTCTGTCTGTTCCTTTATATATATGCCTGCTAATTGATAGTGTGCCGTTTTTAGTTTTAAGGCATTTGTGTTTGTTGGGTTTTTTCGATAGTTTTTGGAGGCTGTTTTCACTAGTGCACGTTTTTCTCTCACCGCTAAAGTTTCCCATGGGACTCTATATTTAGTTTTAATTTTTGTTGGAATGTATTTTGCTGCTGCCTCAAGGTGTGCATTGACGAAATTTTCGTATTCGTCGTTTGGTGTACTTTTTTCCGTCTTTTCTTGTAGTGTTTCGAATCTGTTTCTTAATTCTAATACGTATTTATCTCTGACATCTTTGTTGTTTAATAGGGCCCAGTCATAGTGTTTGTTGGTCGCTGTTCGTTTGTCGTTTTTTCGTAGGCTTAACCGTATTTTCGCTGTGACTATTCGGTGATCGGTGGACACACCCTCAAAAGAGGAGTATGCCTCGCAATTCAATGCACTATTCTTCCATTTCTTGTTTATAAGGACGTAGTCTATCTGAGCTTTAGTATTGTTTGCGTACGTGTATGTCCATAGTTTGCCCTCTCTTTTTTGGTAGTTTGTATTGAGGCATGCTAATCTATTTTCTATCATGAAATCTGTTAGATGTTGCCCATTTCTATTTGACGTGTTGTGGAGGCTGTATTTGTTGTTTCCGTTTTTCCCGATTTGTGCATTCATGTCTCCGCCAATGACTAACATGTTGTGTTTCGGGATGCTACGCACTAATGAGGATAACTCATCGTAGAAGGTGACTATTTCATTTTCTTCACTAACATTGGTGGGGCTGTAGCATGAGACGATTGTTGCTCTGGGGTTTCCGTTAAATGTAGCTACCATCATTCTAGGTTGTATTTTCTCTATGCTATTAAGCGTTTTTAGTGCTCTAGGTCCTATAAGCAATCCTACCCCTCCCACTGCGGCGTTGACAGAGTTTTTCCATGCGGATACAGTGGCGAGCGACCTCATAATACCTCATAATACCTCATAATAATCAAGACCTCATAATAATCAAGAAAAAAAAAAAGAAATCACAAAATTGTCGACTTTGCTGTCCCGGCGGACCACAGAATAAATCTGAAGGAAAGTGAAAAGAAGGATAAGTACCTCGACCTTGCTAGAGAATTGAAAAAAGCTGTGGAACATGAAAGTAACGATTGTGCCAATTGTGATTGGTGCGTTAGGCACAGTAACTAAAGGATTATTAAAGGGCCTGGAAGACTTGAGAATTGGCGGACGGGTAGAGACTATCCAAACGACAGCATTGCTGAGGACAACCAAAATACTGAGACGAGTCCAGGAGACTTGAGGAGACTTGCTGTCACTCAAACTACTGTGAAAAACCATCAGCTAATTCTGATGTGAAAAACTCTAGAGGAGTAAAAAATAATAATAATAATAATAATAATAATAATAATAATAATAATAATAATAATAATAATAAAATCAACAAAAAACAATAAAATCTGCAAAATTGTCAACTTTGCTGTCCCGGCAGGCCACAGAATAAAACTGAAAGGATGAGAAAAGAGAGATAAGTACCTCGACCTTGCTAGAGAATTGAAAAAAAATGGAACCCGAAGGTGACAATTATACCAATTGTGATTGATGCTTTTGGCACGGTAACTAAAGGATTATTAAAGGGCCTGGAAGATTTGGAAGTTGGCGGCCGAGTGGAGACCATCCAAACAGCAACATTATTGAAAATGGCCAGAATACTGAGAAGAGTCCTGGAGACATGAGGAGACTTGCTGCCACTCAATCTCCAGTGAAAGACCATCATCTTACACTGATGTGAAAAACTCTAATGAGTAATAATAATAATAATAATAATAATAATAAAAGAAAACGAAAAGATAGACAAATACTAAGATCTTGCCAGAGAACTAAAGAAGCTGCGGAATATGAGGTTGACGGTGATGCTAATTATAGTAGAAGCGCTTGGAACGGTCCTTAAAGGCTTGAAAAGGGAACAAGAAGAATTGGAAGTCAGTGGAAGAAACGAGATCATCCAGACTACAATAGTGTTGAGATCAGCCAGAATACTGAGAAGAGTCCTGAGGACATTTGCTTTCACTCAAACTCCGATGAAAGTCCACCAGTTAACACTGATGTGAAAAACTCGCAAATAATCCTTAGTAATCAATTATACCTTCAAGTGACTATTCTTAATTCAAATAATTTGCCAACAGAAAAACGGTTTCAAGTGTTCCAATTTAAAACTAATGATTTATACGCGATCACATTGTGTAAATCTTCTCTTTTGGGGTTTCGCCGGGATATTTCCTAATAGAATAGCGATATTTTATGTATAATGTAAATTATTTTACGATAGAAATGTGTGGAAAAAATTGGAAAAAGGTATTGTCAGTGGTCTGGAATTGATTCAAGCATTACTGATTGAATAGGTCTATTATATGTATATATTTATCCTACCCCTCTGCCTCTGGCAGGATGCGACAAAGGGTCAAATTTAACCGATTTGAAATTAGTGTTTTTCTTCTCCTACATAGGTTGCCTTACTAAGCCTGAAGTACGCAGTCTATCATAGAGTTTATCCATAGCTGGGTTGTGAGTTGAGACGGAATTATACCTTTCCCGAAGACAAAAGCGAGAAGAAAAACGCAAAGAGACTCGCCCAGTTAGTTACTGACCCAACGGAGTTTGATATGCCTTTTAAAAAAGAAACTAAATCAATCCAAGGCAGTTATTAATAGTATTGTCTTTAAGCTTACGTTTAAGATGACAGAAGACGCACAGAGAATATGAATATTATATGATTAATGTAAAGTTATAAATATTTTACAATTTTACATTTTTACAATTGAAATGCATTTAAAATCAGGAAGAAAGGTATTGTCCATGGTCAGGAATTAATCCAAGGATGGTTTGGTTTAGTTAGTTTTGTCTTTATGGCATATCAACTCTTGTGGGCTATTTAATTTTGTCGATAAATTCTTAAACGAGCCTGATCTCATTTCTTTTGCACACAGTTAAATGGTTTTAAGTATTGCAATCTAATACGAATAATTCTATTTACTATTAATTATTTGTTTGCACACAGTGAAGTGGTTACAAGTATTGCTATTTAACACTTATTATTCTATTCAACATTACTCATTCGCTTGTCACGGTTAAATGCTTTCAAGTATTGCTATGTATCACTAAAAATTCAATTAAACATCAGTGAATTGTTTACACACAGCTAAATAATCAAACAGTTCTATTTCTAGCAATTCAATTTAGCATAAGTCATTTGTTTCTACTCAGTATAAATAAATAGATAGATAAGACCCTATCCGGTGCTACCACTCCGGGTCAGGGTAGACCTAGGAGAGATGATAATGAAAAGATACTCTGCATTCCCCACCTCAACGATTGCCCTAGAGACTCACCATCTGATATTTTAGTGTCATATTCAAGGCACTCGTTGAGGTGGGATCTTATCACTCTTCAGAAATGCAGCCGACTGGGCGGTGATGCAAGCATTACAAATGGAATAGGTTTTTTATAAGTACAATGTCACAATAATAATGAAATGAAAATCAGAAAAAATGGTATTGTCTTTAGCAGTGGTTCCCAACCGATTTGGGGCTATGCCCCACTTTGGTATTTCTAAAATTCTGACGCCCCCTCGTAATATTTAATTCTTACATATTTATTTACTTGTTCTCTAAACGAGTCCCACCAGAATATTAACACCCCGCCACGTTGGGAATAACTGGTCCATGGTCAGGAAGTAATGCCAGCATTAATAATGGAATAAGGTTCTTATATGTATAATGTCAATGAATGAGTAATTATTTTAAAATAGAAATGAAATGAAAATCAGAAAGAAAGGTATTGTCTATGGTCAGGAATTAATGTAAGCATTACTAATCGAATAGCGTTCTTATTTGTATAATGTAAATGAAAGAGTAATTTTACAGTAAAAATGAATTAAGTGTCACTGTTTTGGCATTTATGTAAATGTTAGTGATAGAGAAAAAGTAATTAATATTATAATATATGCGTGTTATTCTTGGAGTTGGTATCTCAGGGGTCTAATAAGTCGATGGCGATATTTGTGGGGTCTTTTTTGATCTGCCACTCGTTGATACTATCTCTGCTTTTTTATTCATTCATCTATTTCTTTATTTATTTTTGCTTTTTTTCTTTTATTTTAGGCGAACCCTGCTCAATTCTATTTCAATGACATTTTCTCTCCAATGTCTCTTCCTACGCATGCGCAAAGTTGTTTCCATTATGTCGGCCTTCTGGTTATCGCTTCTCCTTTTTTATGGACAGCTGTCTTTTCTGTTCTTCGCCTTCAACCGGATTCCATTCGGTTCCTCTGACATAAACTCTACAACTTAAATCTGTTATTCAGTGATGCAGAGAGGAAACTGTCGACCCTCCTCTTGAAAAGTTACTCCCCTTCACCTACTTTGGGTCCTTCAATCGGTGAGTAGCGTCGAAGGCAAGCTACTCGAATATTTTTCCTACCTACCCGAATCTCTTCCTTCGTGCTGATTTGACGTGTGTATTTCTTTTATGAACACATTAAACTCACAGAATCGTCTCGGGGGATAAAGATTTACACTAATCTTGATAGACTTAAGCATATTTGTAATTTAGGAATAAAAGTCATTTGTATATTTAATAATGAAATTTTTAAAAATATATATTAGTCACAATTTTAGATAGCGACTAATCTATTCGTGATTTCATATACACCTGAAAAAACATTTAATTTTTAACTTTTTCCTTTAAATATCAACATTTTATCCGTCGACTGCAGGACTCAGACCAGAGAAGACTTTTTTCTGTGGCCTACGGACAATCCACCTGGTATTCGTGCCTGGTGGTTATAATTATCCTTCAAACACTTGGTCTCTGGGGGTCGTCCCCACCAGGCTGTACCTGCTTTGCAGCGTTGAGTTTATTGCTTGGCGTTTGATGCGCCCTCAATATTTTTCACCTACCGTGCATGAGTCTCGATTCGTGCGCAGTCCCTATTATAAAATGGCCTTGTACCACATTCTGGCTCGGTAGGAAGACGGATAATTACCAGAACTCAGGCTTCCCCTAAAGATTGAAAGAACATTTTTCTTTCTGTGCTTCTCTTTTTAAATCTTACTTTTTGCAATTCTCTCATTGTACAAAAAAGTGAAAACAAAAATTGGTATTGGTTTTATTTCTTTGCTTAATGGCAAATCAACTTTTGTGGGTTATTTAATGCCAATGGCATCTTTTTAGAAGTATCGTAGTGATACTAATTAACCAAAAGCTGGATAAATAAGGGGTTCAAAACAATGGGGCTGAGGTTGTTTTATTCGTGGGTCGTGGGTCGTCGTCTGTGTTGGTGTTAGTCAATTACTGGTTTCTATGTGATGACTTTGGAATCTGACTCCTTTTTTCTGCTCCTTACTCTCATTAACTTGTCCCCTTATGGTTAGCCAAAGGTCTAAATGAACTTAAAATAGAAAAAAGGTAAAAAAACAAGGATTCTTTAAAACTTAACATTTATTCTATAGGTCAACTATTTCATGGAGGAAACTTTCTTCCCGAGCCAGGAAAAGCTGTTTATCCAGTAGGAAGGTGTATAGAGATCTGACCGTGAGTTTCTTTTTGGCGCCAGAAAGCCTTTCTTTTTAAGCATGCACGAATCTGAGGCCTACTGGAAATTTTTTGTTGTAATTGTTTATTTTATTTCATTCATTTTTTTAATTTCTTATTCAATCCTGTATACTTTTCCCAATTGTATTAGTCCGAAAGTGAACGTAATGGCGCTACTGGAGTTGGAACAAACTTACTACGATGTCATAGTCCTGTTGTATAGGTACATACAACTACACAATACATATACATGCATAAGCAGAAACATAGTCAACAATAATATACGAACTTTAATGAACGAACGAACACACTTCTTTATAAAAATATACCTCTCACACTTTATTCGAAAGGGTTGATGTTGGCTGCGTGTGAGAGGTGATTTGGAGACGGAGACAGACTGCCACATATTGACCCCAAGTTCCTCTGACCATAGCAGCACTATTTTCTCGTTCTTGTTGGGCTGCTCAACCGGGGGTCACTGAGGGCTCAAGCCCTCTGTCTAGAGTTGGTTCTCACTCCGACATTTTATCTCTAACTGGAACTGCAACTCGAACTCCAAATGATCCAAGCCGTCTGTGGCACCTGGTTATATAATTGTTTGACATCCACCTGCTTCCTGTGGGCGTACGCATCTGCACCGAATTCAACCACGTCCACAGGTCAAGGTGATATTCCGACATCCTCGACCGGATGCACCTGTTTCCGCCCTTCCGCTTATTTACACAGGTGCATCTCTTGATTGACGGCTCGGTCGAGGGCCAATATGTTACAGTCCGGCATGTTAGCCACAACACTATGGAAAGTCCCCAAAGAGGATCTATAGCTAAATAAAGTTTTCAGCAGGCAACCTGATTATATTTTTATTTATTCGACATACTACCAAACCAGATTTGACAAGGAGTCATTTTATAGCGGACGGGGAGCACACGGAAATCAAGACTGACTCGTAGCTGTCCTTTTGACATTTCTCATTTTATGGCGCCTCAGGCACCAAGGGATAAACTCAATCGTACCAAGCAGGTAATTCCAGGGGTGGGGAAGGTGATCAACTTACAGTGGCCAAACACTGCAAACACCTAATGACCCCTAGAGTAAACTTTATTTTTTTTTATCGTTGAATGGTACAAAACCACACGAACAGAATGGAAGCCGAGAAAAGATCCTCAGAGAATTGTCTTACATTGTCACATGCATAACTATGTCCAGTAGATTTGGTTTATAAAAGGCATATCAGACTTCGTGGGTTTTTTCTATCTCAAAACTATCCTTGTAGAAGATCAGTAGGGGTACTATTTAACCCATAGCTGGGAAAATAAGGGGGTTCATTGAAAAACACTTAATTCTAACTTGCAATTTTACTGTTTTATCCATATTTGCTTTAACACAATTAATTCTTATGGGATAATTTTGTGCGGCTATGAAAAGAGTTTCACTTTCTCTCTTGAGTTTTTTTCCTTCTTAGCCATGTCTAGGTCATAATATATGTAATTTCTTTTGTTTGTCGCTTGAAATATCCATACAGTTATTTTCTTCTTATTTCTGTTATCTATATTATTTTATTGTTGCTTTTCTGTTTCACCTTAAGTTATTGTTGTTGATATTACTTGTTGTTGCATTCAGTTTTTTGGCTCTTTTTGTGTTCTACGAGGGGCAGAATATTTGGTCGGTTATAATTTGGTTTTTAGTTTCGGGTTTTTGGGTTTAGCTTATCTAACTCCATTTGTTTTTTGTTTTTTTTCTTACTCCATCTAATTTGTTGGCGTCTTCTTAATCTATGAAGGCTGCAAAAGAATTACTGAAGGAAGGAAGAAAAAGACTAAGATACCTTTTAAATTTCAACTTAATTTTGGGGTTTCATACGGCTACTCTGTAGCGAAATGTTTTCTTGGACTATTAGACAACAGTCGTGTTTCCCAAATAAGGTGTTGAAATCCACTGATCGTTTTCGGTGGTTGACATGTCTAAATTCGGTGTGGTCATGTCCAGTGAGTGTTTTTAAAATAGGCTGCTGCTGCTGGGGAAGACATGGTCTTACCCCAAGTACGAGACTTGGGCAGACATGTGGGCTGCTTGCTAACAGGAAAGAAGATCAGTCTAGTTTGATGGTCAACAGGTGGGAGAGTAAGCCAGCGTACCGCTAAGTGTACACGTGTTTTTCCCAACCAGTAGCAGTTGGTCTTTCCAGTCCAAGAGATCACTGCTGAATGAAAACGGATTTCTCTCTGGTGCCAGTAAGTCTGCTTTTCAGGCATGCGCGGATTTCGCTTCCCGTCAGAGGCTTCTGGAAACTACTTCACTTTTGGATTTTTTTTTTAATTTCAATTTTTTCTAACCGAATTGTTTTATCTACCCGATTCTCAATGTTAGCGATCCCTCTTCCTCCTTCTTTTCTTGACACGTGGAGTCTATCTATGTCATTTTTCGATTGTAAGGTTTTTTGCATCTTCATCAATTTCCTTGTACTTTGATCCAAACACCCTAAGACCCGCACAAAGTCGTTTGCATTTCACAGCCTTTATACTCTTGGTAACTATGAATTCGACAAGTCTTTCCTCGGCTATGAATAAATAGTAGGGCAGACAAGGTTTTTTCTTTTCAATCATAAGAATCTTCTGGTTTTATTGACAATTAAGATCCTGAGTAATACTAAAAACACACCTTCAGAAGCCACTTTACCAAAAACTTGAGAGAAATACTGGATTATCGAAAAAATTATTTCTTTTTATCGTTAAACGGCATTAAGTGTGTTTAGTTTGGTTTGGTTTTATGGTATATCAATCATTTTAGATTATTAAATGCCAAATCGTCTTTATACACATATTAGATAAATATGATTTGTAAACACATTTTGTTTACATTTTTTAAACAAGCCTAGGCTCATTCTTTTTCTCACAATTAAATGATTCCAAGTATTGCTATGTATGACTAAAAGTTCAATTAAACATCCGTCAATTGTTTACTCACAGTTAAATGATCAAACAGTTCTATTTCAAATAATTCAATTTAGCATAAATCATTTGTTTGTATCTGACCCATAGATAAGGACCCTATCAGGTGCTACCACTTCGGGACAGAGTGGACCTTGGTGCGATAACAATGAAGGGGTACTCCGCATTCCCCCAAACTCCAGCATGACTGGAGACTCACTATCAGGATACTCGTTGGGGGAGGGAGTCTTACCCCTCTACAGAGATGCAGTCAGAGTATTCTACAGCCCCAGCCGACTGTGGTAGTGTCTCTTATGTTTTCAGAATAACTCATTTCGATTTCACTGGACATTTTCCCTCCGAGAATTTGTTCAAAGCACTTTTTAGTTGACATCCATTCCCTTATCGTTTGTTCTTTTTTATTTTGCAAAATTTGGGTAGACTACTCTCCTTAAGCACACAACTCAAGCGGGACTATTTCGTGATCAATACATTCCTAATTAAAAATTGATATTTCTTTCTTTTTTTTTTTTTTTATTCATTTTGAAATTTTTGTATTTCTAGACATTGACCGACACATACACATCCATTTTCATTCTATTTTTAGGTTGACCGCTGCAGCCTCTAAGATTTATCGCAGTTTATCACAAATTGATGGAAATTAAAAATCCTCACCCCGACCCTATCATCTCAGAAACAAACTCTCCTTATTAACATTCCGCGTGTAAAACATTGGCCTTCGTATTTTAATTTTTCTTAAAATAGCATCATTGTTCAATGCTGAACGAATTTGCCTTTAAGCAATATTGCTTCTTTCTAATTAGATTTCCCTTTCTTGAAGAAAAATGTTTTTAAGATAAACTCTCTGGGATCCAATAAGTATGCATTTACTTGCCCATTTTAAAAGTTTTCCTTCTCCTAGACTGGTTGCCGAACCAAGGCTAAAGAACCCAGTCTGCTCTACTATTTTTCACATAGAAAGAGAAGACATGGATTTATACCTTTCCTAGAGATATTCTGTAACGTTACAAATTGAAGGTTGTAATACTCCGGTGTTCAAATGGACGTTGGCGCGGCTACGGTCACAATAGACGTTTGTATCACCACGGTTCTCGGCAGAACCTTTTAGAGCTACGTCTTAAGTGTCAGTCGGACCCCTGTTGTAAATTCTACCGTATTGAAAAGAAGAAGTGACGAACACACAAAAACCCGGTCTTGGTTCGCTAATACAAACGTTTATTCGCTACTACATCTTTTAGTGGTCGTCGAGAAGAGAAAAACAGCATATGAAAACTGAACCGACTGTGTTAGCTAGACAAAGAGAAATGAAATGTCGTGAGGAGAAAGAGGGCAGACACAGACCTTCATATTAATGTTCTCTTTCTGTAATAGTTCTCGCACGTGCATATTCGCAGTTTCGACCATCTTCACATTGTCGTGGCGGGTATTCAACTGTCGACTTTACATCGTGTCATCTGGTGTGAAACTCCCCTAGCGGTATTTCCGTTTGAATTTTTTGCAGCCAATCAGAACTCGTCGCTGACTTTTTGCTGATACATTTCTATTCTTAACCCGGGCATGGGTCGCTATGATGACCTGGATTTCAGGAACCTACCTTTATCTTTCCGATTCGTTTCTTCATTTCCATATAGGCTCATTTCTTTTCCACCGTCCGTTAGTGGACCAGTAAATCTCGCTATGAAATATATCTCACAATTAACCAAAGTCCTTAATTATTTTACTTTTGGGCGAAGCGAAACGCCAATTACCTCGTCCTGGATTTGAACCCGACTCCTATAACAGTATTAATCAAACCAACCCCTCTACCACGGATAGGATGCGACACGAGATCAGTTTCTAAATGGAGTACAGCTGGTTTAAGAATCTTCCGGAATGAAGGGAAAACCGTTAAATTCATTAGAGGTATGTGCGTGAAATGAAAAGCAAACTGCATCGTCCTGGAACTGATCCACTGATCCCATTTCCTATGACGATAACTGTTACACTAAGCATGCCTCCTGTTCAAAAGTATGGGCTTTCTGTGTTTACCCGACCCCACCACTCCTGAGCAGAATGTGACCCAAGGTTAATTTCTAAGTGATGTATAGAGTTTTCCCTCTCCTAGACAGCTTACTTTACGAAGTCTAAACTCTTAAATTCTTCCCAATGTATTTAGTGTGAAATGAAGCGCAAATCGCTTTGTTCAAGACTTTAATTCCGGTCACTGATTCCAATACGCCAACATGCTTATATCTAATTGTTATTTCTTAGAATATCCGGACAAAAGCACATAATGCGCAGTGGATAAGGCGTTTGGTTGAAAAGGGATTCTGAGTAAAATCATCAAGAGGGTGCTGGTTCAATCCCAACTGCAGGTAAATATAACAAGGAATACTTACGATAACTTAAACCTTGTACCTGGTCATGGTTAACAGAATTCGAACAGTCTACCCCTATGATTCAAATAAAGAGTTCGGCTCAAGATTCTGTGTGGGCTCCCGAGTTCTACATGAAATACCTGAAGAAGGCTGAAGGACATATCAGCCGAAACATTATAAGTATAACAAAAAATGATGTTATAGTTCGAATATTCTAAGTAATAATAATTATCAAGCTTTGCCGCAAAAATTTAGACAAATAATGTTTATATAGACGGTTATTATCTGATACTATCTGCGACCGTTTGCTCATTTTTGCAACTGTAGGCCTAGCCTTGGCCAATTATTCACATCCACAAATCTACATCTTACATATGACACGGCCCCCTAATATTCGGCTGAAATTTAGGTCTGAGAAAATCGTATGATTCGAGGTATATATGGTATGAACGGATACAAAATTTGGTAACTCTACATCAACCGTTTGGACTCAAAGAGATGACAGACAATAAAATTCTTCTTAGCGGTATTGGCCGTGTAAAATATTTTCTGTTGATGATTTTTTTTAGTTCATTAATAAATAGATGCATACAATGACTGCTGCGCAAATAATAGTGTTGCTTCCAACGAAGTCTTCTTTATATGTTGACTCTGGATTCAGGCATGGTTTCGGGATCCGAAGCATCCCTACCACTGACCCAGAGCACCCCAGCAATAAATCCCGATACCACCAGGCTTTGTTGATGATATATTACCCCAGGCCTATCGTCACCTCAGCGTAAGTGAAGGAAATTTCTACGTTAAATATTTTTTACATATACATTATCGGCTTCCGGGGTGCTCAATTGATGAGAAGAGCTGTTGCGATATACATACTCTTGTCTAATAGAGAAGGTTCAAGATTAGTTATGTATATGCTGATGAGGAGTTGGTTATATATTTTGGCCTGATGTCTTTATGGTATAATTAGTGTTTTGAAACTCTACGTTTAGACTGTACAAATTTTTAAGGTTAGATCGTATTTCTTATAATTTTCTTCATACTCTTATAGTTTAGATAAATCCCTGTCGGCTGGGGCTGCAGAATACACCAACTGTATATCTACAGAGTTGTAAGTTCCCCTCCCTCCAACAAGTGTCCCGGATATGACATTAAACCATCTGATAGAAAATATCCAGCCCTGGAGCTTTAAGAAATGTGGAGAACTCCTTCATTGCCATTATTCCCAGGTCCACTCTGACTCAGAGCAGTAGCCCCTGATAAGGTCCTATCTATGAGCAAAATAGAACTGTTTAGCATTTAAACTATGTGCAAATAAATGGCCGTTTAATTGAATTGTTAGTGGCACATAGTAATACTTGAAACAATTTAACTGTGTGCTAATGAAGGAGTAATGTTGAAGAGAATTATTAGAGTTGAACAGCAATACTTGAAACCCTTTAACTGTGTGCCTAAATTGAATTGTTAGAGTCGCATAGCGATGTTTGAAACTATTTAACTGTGTGCAAATAAAACGATTTATGTTTGACAGCGATTTTTTTAAAACCATTTTAATGAGTACATATAAATGATTCATAAAAAATAGAACTATTCGTGTTAGAATATTTGGAACCATTTATCTGTGTGCAAACAATAATATTACTTGTATGCAAGCAAATTAGTTCTGACTCATTTAAAAATAAAATAACCTACCAACAATTGACTTACAAATCATATGTATAACCATTTAACTGTGTGCAAACAAAAAATGAACTCAAGCTTATTTGTTTACAGATCATGTATGTAATATATATGTATAAAGAGGATTTGGCATTAAATAACCTACAATGGTTGATATGCCAAAAAAAAGAAACTAAAGCAAAGCATATGTATTTAATATTTGTGTATAAACAGGATTTGGCATTAAATAACCTACAACGTTTGATATGCCTTAAAAGCCAAACAAAACAAAATCATATATTTAATATATATGTATACAGAGGATTTGGCATTGAATAACCTATAATGGTTGATGCGCCATAAGATCGAATCAAACCAAGTCGTATATATGTTAAATAAATGTATAAAGAGGGTGTGGCATTAAATAACCTATGAGAGTTGATATGCCGTATAACCCAACTAACGAACTAACAAACAATCTTAATAAATTCCTGAAAATACTTTCTCAAAGATTCTGCAGAATTTCATTTCCTATTTGCATAAATATAATTGTTATAAAATTCCTCACTTGCATGAAGATGTTTTGAAACAACCAAGTAAATTTATGTTTATTTTTTCGAGGTTTATAACAGTTGGGAATATTTCATATATTTTAGCAATGAAAATGTAAAAAGAAATAACAAGTATATCTCTAATGAAAAAAAAAGACAGTAGTTTTTCGGAATATATTAACTTAAACGTACCATCTTCGGGGCGTAAAATAATTTTTTTATTGGGACTGAGATGAACCTGACTCAAAATCAATATGAATTCAGAAGTGTAGAATTTTAAATATCACTTTCTTTACCAAACTTTCTTTTTAACAAACTGGTAAAAGTTAATATCGATATATATAGAACATATATAAACAGATATATATATATATATATATATATATATATATATATATATATATATATATATATATATATATATATATATATATATATGAACAGAGATAGATAGAGAGAGAGAGAGAGAGCGTACTGAACAGCAACATTGTCATGAGTTCGAACTGCAGTCATGCTATTTCGTTAATTTTCGAAACTTTAAGAAAGATATGAACAACCAAGTTATGAGTTAAACAGTCCCACTATTTTCCTTCTACAAGGTTGGCTTTGGAATTAAATAACCCACTAAGACTGACACACCATTAAACAAGGAAACTAAACCAAACCAAACTATATATATATATTTATATATGTATATAACTTTAGTGTGACTATATATATATATATATATATAGTCGCACAAAAGTTATATATATATATATATATATAGCTCTATCACAAATGTTGAGCACTATCCAAATTATACTGCATTTGGTCTGTCACAAACCCACCAAGTGAGATAGTGACAACCATACATTGTTATATATATATATATATATATACATCATCATCATCATCATCATGTCGTGTCACTAGCACGGATATCCCTGACCCTCTCTTGCCACTTCTCCCTATCGTTCATAGCCTTCGGCAGGTCTTCAGGGCTACATCCCGTATCCTCACATAGCTGCTGTATGTATGTTCGAGCTGGTCGTCCTGCTTTTTCTCGGCCATATGTGGGGGTCCAAAGGAGTACATCACTTATGAGTTCGTCCCTGCTTCTCCAGCAGTGTCCTGCATGTGTTGTTCGTCTAACTTGGATAGTTTTCGTGATGGGAGGCAGGTGGCCGTATAGTTGGTGTCTTTTGGGGTGCTGCCGCCAGGACTTGTTCAATATTGCTCGCAATGTTCTTGTGTAATTGCCGTCCAGCTTCTTCTCCGGGCGTTTTGTAGCTCAAAAATTACTGTTTTTAAAACTTTTCGATAAAAAAAGAGCAAATTAATATTTTTTTCATTTTTTTCTTAATTAAACAAATAAGCCAAGTAAGATCAAACCAATGGAATTAAATTTCAGCATTAAATACTCCATAAAGAGTTGATATGCCGTTTAATAAATGAACCAAACCGAACCAAACCATATGAGGTCTGTATAAATGTGATAAAACTCGATTGAGTAAAAAAATTATTATCAACATAATTACAATTTGATTTTTTCTCCTTTTAGTGGTGAATTAGATCTTTGAGCCCAGATTCAAAAGGAATTGAAGCATCGTTACAAGAGCAGATTAACCCTGTAGACCAAAAGAAGGTTTCTGCTCAAAATTCCCTTCAAGTTAAGACACTTGAAGAAGACAGGAATATCATATTTACCAACCCCTCCGCTCGGGCAGGATATGACACAAGGTCAATTTTTAAGCGGAATTTAACAGGTATAATTCAGAGTTTTCCTTCTCCTAGACTAGTTGCCTCACCAAGGCTGAAAAACCAAGACTGTCCTACTATTTACCTATAGCTGGAGGGAGAATAATTATAGCACTTTCCCAAGGGTATTAGTGCGATGTGAAATGGTCCAGGATTTGAACTCGTGTCGTCATGTCCAATTCCTACGACGATAACCATTACACCACGGGCACCTCCACAAAGAAGACAGGAATATAGAGAGACCAAAACGTTGGGAATAGAAAAAGAAAAATGGCAACTTTAGTTCTAAAAAGGTCAGTCTATATAATCGGTTAGTCTAAATGTAATAAGAATCGATGATGTCAAAGAATTATTATCAACTTAATTACAAATAAATTTCAAGACGTGAGTTCAATCCCTGAACATTACAAAGCTGAAATAAATAAGAAGGCGTATTAATTAATAGGATTGCTGGCTTTGGTTTATTCTTTAATGGCTGATCAACTCTTTATGGGTTATTTAATGCAGAAATTTGATTGATTTATTATATTTTCTTTAAATGCCAGTTTCTTATTTGTCTATGATAATTTGTTTACATACATTTATATGGTTTAAAGTAATCCTATCTAATACTATTAATTCATGCACAATTATGTTTTAGAACCGGCTCATTGGCCCAGTTGGTAAAGTGTTCGCCAGTGGTCCGGGACACCTGGGTTCAAACCCAGTTCGCGTCACAATAAAGACTTTAAAAATGATACTTGATTCCTCCTGGCTTAAAACTCAGCAATATAACTTGATCAACGCCTTTCCCTGTTTCCGGTCTCGCAGGTTCACGCAGGCACAGCTCTTTGTGAAGTCTTCGTGCCAAAATAAAGGAGACTATTTGGACAATCTGACGCTAGTCAAAGATGCTGAAGATAAGATCCCTTCTTTGGCCACCCATCCACGAACACACACATCGACCCCCTCACATGCATCTATATATATATATATATATGCACATACACACATGAATGCCCATCATGAGTGCTACAGCATAATAGTATTTCTTTACACATTTTATTTGGTTTCAAGTACTCCTGTCAAACAGTAAGAATTAGAGAGAAACTGATAATAATACTTAGTAAATAATATGGTTTAGAGAGTCACTGTAGAGTAATGGCTGGACTGCCGCCTTGAAGTAAGTGAGTTCGAACTCTAGTGGCGCTATTGTATTCACTTTCAGTCTTATACGCTTTGAAAAGGCATGAACCTTCTTATCACCCATCTATGGGTTAAATAGTATCACAGCTGTTCATCTACAACAATGGCTTTGGAATTAAATAACCCAAGAAGTTTGATATGTCATTAAACAAAGAAACCAAACCAAACAATTTTATCTCAAGTAAGTAAAGTAAAGTTGGTGACTTTAGACGAGGGTGACCCGAAGGCTCCTTTTTCAATAGCTACTATACCAATGTGTAGGGAGGGTACTACTCCATTCCCTGGATTGCTCCACTTTACCCTTGATCCTTACCTTATAATGCTGAGTGTTA
This sequence comes from Sepioteuthis lessoniana, assembly GCA_963585895.1. NCBI lineage: Eukaryota > Metazoa > Mollusca > Cephalopoda > Myopsida > Loliginidae > Sepioteuthis > Sepioteuthis lessoniana. The sequence continues at coordinate 7,740,812 of OY757938.1, forward strand.
AGCAAGGCGGCATCAAGTACCATTTTTGAATCTTTGGTATGACTCGACCTGGGATTGAACCCCGGTCTACCGGACCATGGGCGAACACTCTACTCATTAATCCAATGGCCCAGTCTCAAGTCACTATTCTTAATACAACTAATTTGAATATTGGTATCAACTATTCCAATCTAATATTTATAATTCTGATGTGTATCTGGGGTGTAGTAGCTAACTTTCCGGGCCTCGACATCGGAATAAGTGAGTTGGAATTCCAGTCCCGCTACTACGTTCGATTTCGGAATAACCTCCTTTTCCCCTGTCGCAAAATAACCTTCGAAAAGGGATATGTCTTTAAACAAAGAAAACAAACCAAACCATGAATAATTCTATTGAATAATGATAATTATTTGTTTGCACACAGTTATATGATTTCAAGTATTCCTATCCAACACAAATAATTTTCAAACAAATATATTTGACGCTTCGGACAATAACAGGGACTACCAATCAGAGTGGACTTGAGAGTAATGGCAATGAAGGGACAGAACTTGAGCCTCATCATCACATACAGTTAAGTGTCATAGTAATTAATTTGTGATATTTCAAGGCACTGAGAACAGAATGATTCCCGGAAGATCAAATAAAGGTTTCGATTTAAAGTTACCAACTACGAATACTACGAAAGACACTCAAAGAAGGCAGGAGAATGGATATGCCGAAACATTGTGTGTATAAGAAGGAAGGTGAAAATACAGTACGAATCATGTAAATAGTTTTCCTTTGTTTAAACCTTAAAACCTTAAAACATAAAACATGCACAAAAGACAAAAGCAATTTTACCCTTCTGGCATTAAATGACCCACAAAGGTTGATATGCCGTTAAACACAACTCAAACTTAAACTCAATGGTTTTATTGTGATCGTTAAATCTGTTGTAGCTTGTTAGAAATAAATTAGTGAAATTACCTTCGGAACATTTTTTAGGAATATTAATAGTAGTTGTTGTTGCGATGGAAATATTTGTTGTAGGTACTCCCGCTGCTGCTAAAGTAGAAATTACTAATTTACTCAGCAATATTTCTTTTTCTCTGAACCGGAAGATAAAAGGAAAAATAAAATTCCCAAAACCTTTAAGTAATTTTCTTCGGAAATTAAATTGGATCTCGAAGTACATATATATATATATATATATATATATATATATATATATATTGTTTGAGTTCCTAATTTCAGCTTTTATACACACGTACACACACGTGTGTGTAGGTGTGTGTGTGTGAATAAAGAAATCAAACTACATACATATTTGAATTACACGTGGGTATGTGTCATTGGATGATTGGATGCGTGAGCATGCGTATATAGAAGTGAGATTGGAAAAGAAGGAGACAAGTAAGCTGTGTCAGCCCATTGGAAAGAACGGCAACAGTCCACAAATAAATGATTTTTTTTTTTAAATTAAGAAAATTTTTTAAAAATTGCGGTTTATGTCGAAACAAATTTTCGGTTTAGTAAACAGGAAGCACTCGATACTGACGTAAATGTTGAAGTTGGAATCCATCTTGGAATTTTATATATATATATATATATATATTACGATCAAAGTTTTGGAGGGAAATGGCAACAACAAAAATTAGAAAATAAAAAATGAACACGAATCCTTTTGTTGTATCGAGGAGTCTTTTAAATAAATTGCATGTTACTTTATTTTGATTTTATTCTCATTTAAATACCACTGCGATTTGAACATGTCAATTTCTGTGGGTGTAAAATGTCATGAAATTTTCGAAGATAAAATAAATAACCCTGGCCAAAAATATTTTTTGCCACTGAGGTAAAAATGTGTCCAAGTCAAAATCGAATGCTGATGGTCTTTCACTGGGGTCTAAGTGACAGCAAGTCTCTTCAGGTCTTCAGAACTCTTCTCAGTATTCAGGCCAACTTCAATAATGCTTTAGTTTGGATGGTCTCTGCTCGTCCTCTGATTTCCAATCTTTCCATGTCCCTTAAAAAGTCTTTAGGGACTATTCAATGTGCGCCAATTACAATTGGTTTCACCGTCATCTTCATGTTCCATAGCTTTCTTAATTATCTCCCAAGGTCTTGTCTCTGTTTTTTTTTCTTTTCCTTATCCTTATTCTACTCCTTTGGGAGTTTTTCACGCCAACGTTCACTGGAGTTTGAGTGACAGAACTTTTTACAGTATTCTGGTCGATCTCAACAATGCTGTATTTTGGATGATCTTTACTTGTCCTCTGATTTCTAAGTCTTTCAGTCCCTTTAACAATCCTTTAGGGATCGTTCCAAGTGCACGAATTGCAATTGGTATCACTGTCACCATGTTCCATAGCTCTCTCGGAAGGTCCAGATATTTATATTTTCACACCCTTCTAATTTTACTCTATGGTCTGCCCACCATTCGGTAGGGTCTCTTTTTTTCTTTTTTTACTATCTCTAGGTCTGGTCGACTACCCAAGATTAGATGATCTGCCTGTATCTCGAAATCCCAGAGAAATTTGTGTGTCATTCACTAGGATGGATTCCGGGTTGTGCATTTACCAAATGTTCGTATGGTCAAATTTCAGTTTCTTTAAGAACTCCCAGTGGATCACTTTCCCCACCCTGTTGTGTCAAATTTCAATTCCTTGCACAGTTCCCAGAGGATCGTCTTTTCCACTCAGTCATGTCTAGTCTTATAATCTTCTTGCGCTAATTTACTGCATTCGTTTATTACATGATTGATCGTTTCGTCTTTATCACCACATAACCTACACTTGATGTTTTATTGCGTCTAGTTTGTTTTGGCATTGTTTTGTGTTGCTATCAGAAGAGATTCAGTTTCGCTGAATGTTTCCTATTCTTAGCCATGTCCAAATCTTCTTGAGTGAGATTTCCTTTGTTTGTCGCTTGAAATATCCAGACAGTTGTTTTTCTTCCCATTTTTATTTTCTAGTTATTGTTGTTCTGTTGATCCTTGTGTTATATTGTTTCTGGCCACTGTAATTAACGTTTCTTTGTTCATTTTTAAGTTGTCTTTGAGTCGTCTTATCGACGTATCGACGCTATCTTCAATGCTGGCGAGTCCTCTTCCAACTTCTCATCTTGACACATACAGCCTTTCTATACCTTTTCCAGTTCAAAATGGGAGTAATTCATTTCAAAATGGAAATAGTTAATTTCAAAATGGGAATAGTGCAGTTCAAAATGGAAATAGTTCAGTTCAAAATAAAAAAATTTAAAATAAAAAAAAATTAAATTTATAAATATCTTTGGTGCTACAACAAGGTATTGATTTGTTAAATTTTTTCAGCCTTATGGTTAGATCAACTGAAAACAGGAGAAGTGCGAAAGCACGTATCTTGGAGGTATATGAGATGGATGGAAATTGGAAATCCCTAGCGGAAAATCTTTCAATTCCGAAAACCACCCTCTATCGCTGGATTATTAAGGGAAATCAACCTGATACAAGAGGAGGGCCTAGAAATTGTAAGGTCAAACAGGTGCATTTGGATTTTATTCAAGCACTAGTGGATGAAAATCCTAGGATCACATTAAAGGTGATCAGTGAAAGGATTGAAGCCCAGTTTGGGTTTAAATTGTCCAAATCTACAGTAGCGAAGCATCTAGATATGATGACTTATACGCTTAAAGCTGTAAGATTTGTGCCCAAGAGGGCAAATTCAATTGAGAATAAAAATAAACGTAGTTTATTTTGTTCAAAATTATTGAATTACCAATCAACTGGAAAACCCATTTTATTTATAGATGAAACGAACTTTAATCTTCATATTTCCAGGAGAGATGGGCGTTCTCTAAAGGGTAGGCGATGTAACGTAGTTTCAGCCGGTACTCAGGGTGCTAATATTCACGTTATTGGATGTATTGGTCCCCATGGCCTCGTGTACCATGAAATTCAAAGAGGATCTTTTCGAAAGGAAAGCGCACAGTCTTGGATGCGAGAATGTTTGAGAGCTGCAAAGAGATAATATGGGGGTCCAGTTGTGATGGTTGTTGACAATGCCTCATGTCACTCAAACATTGAAGAAGTTTTTAGTGAAGAAGAATTTTTAGGATGTAAAGTGCTTTGGTTGGGACCATACAGTCCAATGTTTAATCCGATTGAACAAGTATGGTCTTTAATTAAAGCTTACGTCAAGCAGGAATTGGCTGCTAAAATTGTGAGTATTCTTGCAATGGAGAGAAGAGATGGCTTGTCAATTACTGAACAAAGGACAAGAGCTGTGACTTCATTAATTGAGGAAGAATTGGGAAGGGTTACACTAGAAGTATGCAATCGTTTCATTGCTGGAATTCAATCTAAAATTCCTGCAGCTGTAGCATTAGAAGATGTTGTGTTCTAATAAATGACTTGAAGAATTTTTTTATATGATAAAATGTTAACAATTTTATTGCTAAAATAATTTATAAAATATTTTTTATATTTATACTTATAATAACTTTTCCATTTTGAACTGAACTATTCCCATTTTGAACTGAACTACTCCCATTTTGAACTGGAAAAGGTATATATCATCCCTGGGATGTAAGGCTTTATGCATCGTCATGAATTTTTTTGTTCTCGAGTCCATTTATTAAAGTTCTTCCTTCATCCACTTCAAGAATGGTCCCGAGTATCTTACGAGGAGGACAGCTTAGGATTTTATCCCTTTGATGAGGTTTCTGCCATATAGCTTGGTTTCGAGTAGTTTTCTTGTTCTTTTTTAATTTTTTCTTTCATCTCCATTTGCTTGATGGCGTTCGCTTTCAATATTCCCAAATATTTGTAAATTTCCTTTTCTCCGACGGTTCTGATATTTTTCCTGATTTCTATTCCTTCCGTGATTTACCATTTTCCACTTCTCATTATTAGCATGGCACATTTTTATAGGCTATATCCCATCCCTATAAATTGACTATATATTCTCATTGTCTGTATTAGCAGTATTTATTGACCGACCCACCAAATGGGCAAGTGTGACTCAAGGCCTTTTTAAGGTGGGTCCGGACGCAGGGTGGTTGCCCAGACGCACCCAGCATTTCCAAAAATGCCGCGGGCCCAGTCGGCATTCCCCTAAAAAAACGGTGCCTTAGGCGCCAGGCGATGAACCTAACCCCTCTGAGGAGGGTTAAAGTCTCGTGGACGGTCCCCCGTGTCTCGAGGTATGTCTGATGAGGAGACACACCTGACCAGATCCGTGCCGCTGACACCACAGCTGGCCGAAGTCTCTCCCATCAACTGATTCTGTTGATTGAAACACTATCTGTATTAGTGTTTTCAATTATTTTTAATTTTCAGCAAACAGTTTGACGCCATCCATGTACATTAAGTGGTTGATCTATGAAGTTTGTATCCGCGGGTGGATTTATTATTACCATTATTATTATAAGAGTTTTTCACGCTAGCTTTGGCTGGAGGTCTTTCACTGGAGGCTGAATGACAGCAAACCTCCTTAGATCTCCCTGATTCTTCTCATTATACCATGAATTTTTAACAATGTTATGGTCTTAAGAGTCTCGTTCTTCTTTTTATTTCCAATAATTCTAGTCCCCTTCTCAAGCATTTGGGGCAGTTCCGAGCGACCATTGGTTATCACCGTCTTCTGTATGTAAGGTTTTGACAGTTTGAACAGTTTTCTGTTTTAGGAAAAAACAATCTTCAAGATTAAGCTTTTCATAAAAGCATGTATTTCCCCAACCTCTCCAAAGGGTTTCCTCATGTTATAATAATTAAAGCGATGGATTGCGGAATCATAGTTAGCGAGTTCGAACTCCAATCACGCTATTACATTCACTTTCGGGCAAATACCCTTGGGAAAAGGCATGAACCCCCTTTATCCTCCTGTTGTATACTATAACCACGACATCAATCACAACAGTAATACAAATACATATACAAATACAGGCGGACTCTTTCGTTTCAGATAAGAACGGGTTTATTAATTTCTGGCTTCGGTCCATTGCGACACGAGGAGAGAGACACAATTCTTAAAAGCCTATGCTAACCATACTATGCTGACCTCACCCCAACGCGCTGGGTTTGGCATTAAATAACCCTCGAAGCTAAATATGCCATTAAACAAAGAAACCAAACGAAACCAAATATCCATATTTACCAACCCCTTTACTCGGGCAGGATATGACACAAGGTCAATTTTTAAGCGGAGTTTAACAGGTTTGAATTCAGAGTTTTCCTTCTCCTAGACAAGTTGCCTCACCAAGGCTGAAGAACATAGTCTGTCCTTCTATTTATCCATAGTTAGAGGGAGAAAAATTGGATTCATACCTTTCCCAAGGGTATTAGTGCTATGTGAAATGCAATCAGCCTCGTCCAGGATTTGAACTCGTGTCACCGTGTCCATTTCCTACGACGATAACCATTACACCCCGGGCACCTCCATACACCACGGGTACCTCCAAATATCAAAGGCTAAAGAACCCTGTCTTCCCTATTATTTGTCCATAGCTGGAGAGAGAATTGTTGGATTGTACCTTTTCCCAAAGGAATTCATCCAACATTTGCGTCTCGTTTTGGCTTCAATGAAGATGAGCTGGTCTATATATAGTAGAACAATTGTCCCTCTTGTTCTTCTCCAGAAGTCTTTGTATTCTTCCGGAAATAATAAGATATTTCTTCCCTTATTGGTGTGGTCAGGAATTCCTATATCATAGGTAAATACGTTATGGGTTTATAGTTGGTGGGTATGGTCCATTTTTGGGAGGGAAGAGGGTCCTTCAGAACAGTTTTTACTTCCGTCATACATTTGAATATACTTGCTTCTTGTAGGATTTACTTAATTGCTGGGTCAGTCTGTCGTGGATGGACGTGAATTCTTTTGAAACCATAATCCATGTACTCTATCGTCACCCGGCGTTTTTAAATTTGGTATTTTCTTGAGGAATCCTCTTCGAGATTCCAGTTGTATGTTTACCTCGAGGCTTTTTCGAATTCTTCAAATCCTTTTTTATGTTATTTATCCATTCAACATTTTTGTCACGTTCTTTTCGTTCTCATATTTTACTCCAAAACTATTTTGTTTCTTTTGTCTTTAGTTGCTGATTTGTCTTTGTGTACTCTCCCCCAAATCGTTGGTAGAATTTTCTTTCGATATTTTGGAAAGTCCTCTTTTGTTTATATTGTTTGGCCATGTCCTGGTACTTTTTTAGTCTTCCTTCTTCCGACAATAAATTTTGATCTATTTCTTCCCGTTGTGTTGTCAGAATTATCAGTGGTTGTCTTTTGGCCGGTTTTTTTTTTCTTTCCGTTAGGTTCTTACGTTTCACCTTCCTAAGTCGTTTTGCTTGTTCTTGTAATTTCTTCTTGTCCTTCTAGCCTCATTTCCTATCCACAATTCCTTAAGGAGTATATCTATTTCATTACTGACTAATTTTGCTCGTTCATTTCGGTGATGTTGTATATTCGAATAAGTTGCGATACTTTATTTACTTTTTTGGTCACTACCCAGACTTTTTTCCAGTCTTGTTTCCTTTTGGGGTGGTAATATAGTCTTCTGTTCACTTATGATCTTTTTTTAAATTCAGTATTTGTCCTGACTTCTTGTGTGAATGTTTATATATTTCTGGGCTCAGTGGTGATCTGGTTTTCAATATTTTGTGTTTCAATTCGTTTAGGAAACTCTCTTTAAGTATGTTCTTCACGATTTACCTGTCCACATATTTCTAGCATCTTTAAGGTCAGGCAACTAGCCTTTCGTTAAAACCAATATGGTATGAAAATTGACTTGTATTAAATTTAATGGATTCCGTCCAGATCTCCATCATCAGTTTCCGATATCTTCTTTGCGTAGAATTGCTTTTAAAATAAGAGTCGATTACATTTTGTTGTGTTTCCCCGTCATTTTTTTTCTTTTGAAATGCAGGGTTGCTTTGGTCTTTGTTTGTATACCGGAAATAAGTACAGCCAACATTGGCAGGATGCCGTAATTTCCCCAATGTTGGCTATCAAGGGAGCTCCTGCTGATCATGAAACCTAGATCCATTGATTTAGTTTTGGATTTGTTATTTTTCCTGAGTAGTATATTGTGGCTATACCATACCCAGAGATAAATTGATATCTGTACCTCTGTCTTTCCTGGTACTCTTACAAGAAAGAAGACACCTAAGTGGAAAACAAAACAACTCCAGTTTTAAACTTACGACATTTTAACTTAGTTATAGTCTAATGGTTACCTTCTTATAAACCGCTGGGTTTTAAATCTTAATACGCTTCTTAAGGTTCAACTTTGTACGGGGTTTTGCTTAAGACTCATACTAGTGTTTAGTTGTTTAAAAAAAGAGCTATTTAGTAGTATTCCAATATGCTCGCTCTTTCCTCATCGTTTGAGTATTATATTCTCAGCTCCTTTCTTAATATCTCCTATTACCGGCTTTTTCGTTAAGAGCTTTTTGTATAAATGTTCCTGTCACGTGACTTGGGAGGAAGTGCTATCACTATTGTTTGTTTGTTTATTTGTTATGTTTCCTTACAATCTCCCATTCTTATTATCTTCTTACTTCAACCTTTTAAAAAAAAGAACCTTTGAACAGATCATATACACTATTCATACAATATCTACATTCAGATTAAATTCTGTAGAGCAATTTATCTAATGTTTTTCTTAAATGCCGTTTTAAATTCTTTTTCTTACCATTATCGCTGAAATCATCCAATTGAATCTCATTCTTTTTTTACACTATTGTCGTTTTTTCTCTGATTAGGCAATTTATTTTTAAAAATATATTGCTCTATTTGAAAAATAAGCCAACTTGTTAGTAGATTTAGGTTTTGAAATCTGTCTTGAAATGTAAATTTTCAGTTCAAGGAAAAATACAATAGACAAAATATAATTGTCAGTTTTAAATCTATCATCAAAGTCAACCCCTAAATCACATTCCTCTTTTTTGACTTCCGTCTTTCTTAATTTAGATTCAACTTTAATGTTTTTGGATCAGTTATGTACTCATTGAAATTTTTCTCTATTAAATTTTAATTTCCAGAAATCTTTTCAACAAGACAATTTATTTGTTTCTTTTGATAATGGCCGAACAAGTAGTTTAACATAATCAGTCAATAGTTCTATTTCTGATTTTTTTTATCATTCGACAAATTATTTATGAATATTAAAAACAAAAAAGGTTCTGTGAGGAAGACTGAAGTGTACATTGTTCTTTCACATCAGTATTTCGTAAAATGTGCCTATATACCCGTGTATAACGCGACTTTCTCAGGCCTGAATTTTAGCTTAATATTAGACGAGATACGATTGAGACAAACTTTGCGTGTGTAAATAGACGGCCGAGACAAGTCCTTTTTCTACCCCTTTATATTGAACTCGCTTTAATAAAGAACATTTTAAAAGCAATGATATATAACCGTTATAGATTTTAATGCCAAAAAAGATAAAAATTCGGCGAATAGTGAAAAAAAAAACTGAAATTAAACATCTTAATTGGACTTGGTTTGGTTTGGTTAGGTTTGGTTTGATTTGGTTTGGCTTGATAGCATATCAATCATTGTGGGTTATTTTATGCCGAATCCTTTTTATTCGTATATATTAAATATATATGATTTGGTTTGGTTGGCTTTTATGGCATATCAACCATTGTAGGTTATTTAGTGCTAAATCCTGTTTATTCACATATATTAGATATATATGATTTGGTTCGCTAAGCTTTCATGGCATATCAACCATTGTAGGTTATTTAGTGCCAAATACTTTTTATACATAAATATTAAATATATATGATTTGTCTTGGTTGGGTTTTATGGCATATCAACCATTGTAGATTATTTAGTGCCAAATCATGTTTATTCATATATATTAAATATATATGATTTGTTTTGGTTGGCTTTTATGGCATATAAACCATTGTAGGTTATTTAGTGCCAAATTCTCTTTATACATATATATTAAATATATATGATTTGTTTTGGTTGGCTTTTATGGCATATCAACCATTGTAGGTTATTTAGTGCCAAATCCTGTTTATGCATATATATGATTTGTAAACGCAAGTCCACAAAGTTAAATAGTTCCGAATATTGTCATGCATCACTAATAATTCAATTAAACATATTTAAATGTCAAATAGTTCTATTTTACCCATAGATAGGACTCTCTCAAGTGCTCCCACTCTTGGCCAGAGTGGACCTAGGAGTGATGGCAATGTAGAGGTACTCCGCATTCCCTAAAGATCCAGCATTATTGGAGCTTCATCATCAGATGGTTTAATATCATATTTAGAATACTCGTTGGGAAAGTTTTCTCCCTCTACAGAGATGTTGTCGGTGTATTATACAGCCCCCTTCACCTGACTGTGCTCTCATAGAACTTGAGATAATATAAACTGACAGAAGTAAACTTAATTCACTTGAACTGGCTGCACAAGATTCATTCCTATCAATAATACTGATTTTTTCTGGGGTCCCATACAACTGAAAACAGTGCTGATTTAATAAAAAAAAAACTTACAGTGTAACAAAAATCTTTAACTAACCCAATTTACTTAGTCACCTTCCTTCAGAGCATTGATTTTGGCATCTGAACTTCAATATGTGTTTTAGACTAAATCCAATAAAATGATTCCGAATCTGTGTTAAGAATTGTTCTAGCACACCAGGATTTTGTTAAACGTACATTATACGCCACTTATAGACCAGCAAACAGTCCTTTCACATTGAACTCTTTTTAATAAAGAAACTCTGTAGAAATATTATCAATACTAGTGCGCAAACAAATTAGTTCTTACTCATTTCATTGCCATCACTCCCAGGCCCACTCTGACCCGGAGTTATAGCACCTGATAGGGTTCTATCTATGGGTAAAGTAGAAAAAAACTATGTGTGCAAACAAATGACTGATACTAAATTGTGACTGTTATATAGCAATACTTGAAACCAGTTGACAGTTTGCAAAGAAAGAGCTCCGGCTTGTTTAAAAATGTTATCTACAAATAATGTTCACAAATAATATATATTAAGTATAAACAGTCCATTGGCCTAGTGTGTAGAGTGTTCGCCAATGATCTGGGAGACCGGGGTTCAATCTCATGTCCAATCATGCCAAAATCTCAACAAACGGTACTTGATATCTCCTAGGTTAACATTCAGCAATAGAAGGAACGTATCAAGGGTAAAGTGTACCAATCCAAAGAAAGGAGTAGCGCCCTCTTCTACACCTCGGTGTAGTAGCTATTTAAAAGGGAGCCTTCTGGTCGCCCTCGACTACGGTCACCAACTATAAACGGCCCGAGAGACCGGGGTTCAATCTCAAGTCGAATCATACAAAACACTCAACAAATGGTACTTGATATCTCCTTGCTTTACACTCGGCATTATAAGATACGTGGTGCCTTCAATAAGTTTCCAGACTTTTTTGTACCGGCATTTAAGATTGTCGTAGACTCTTGAAAATTCACTAAGTTATTGCTATACATCTTATGAGATGACTGACTAATTTTTATGATTTCAGCTTCAAATGAACAGCTACAACAGGAATTGGATTACACCCTACTAAAGGCAGAGAGTCTGTGAGGGATGATGAGAGGTGTGGGAGGAGTAAGGAAGTCAATACACCAGAGTTGATTGGCCAAACGGTTAGAGTTAGGGCTACTATGTTGAGGTTTTAATGGAGTTCAGAAGGAGATTTCTAGGGAAGAGGCTAGCACTCTTCAAATCGGGTCAGTGGCATTTCCAGCAGGACAATGCACCAGTCCACAATTCCATCCTTGTCACAGACTATTTGACCAAGATGGGCATCAAGACAGTTCCCCAGCCTACCTATAGTCCAGACCTTTCTCCCTGTGACTTTTGGTTATTCCCTAAGCTCACAGGCTGTCGTTATTATACAATTGAGGAGATGAAAGAGGCTGTGACGAAGGTCATTGATACGCTCACACAAGAGGACTTGCATGAGGCCTTCCAGAAGTTGTTGGAACGGTACAACAAGTGCAGCATTACTTCGAAGGGGACTAGAGTTTCATGTGTGTACTATCAATAAAAGTGCCCATACAAAAAAAAGTCTGGAAACTTATTTAATGATCATCGTAGTTATAGATTCTAATACCATAGTGATACAAAACTGAAAAGAAGCATTTTCATTGGACTTAATCAAGAGAATTGGTTTGATTTGGTTTTATTGCATATCAAAAATTTTAGGTCATTTCATACCAAATCCTCTTTATACATATACACTGAATATGTATGATTTGGAAACATATTTTTTTGGTAACGTTTTTAAACGAACCTAAGCTCATTCTTTTGCACACAGTTATCTGGTTCCAAATATTGCTATATATTGCTACAATTCAATTAATTATGTCATTTGTTTACACACAGTTAAATAATCAAACAGTTCTATTTCAAAAGATTCAATTTAATGTAAGTCATTTTTTTGCTCAGAGTTTGAATGTAAAACAGTTCTATTTTACCCATAGGGCCCTATCAGGTGCCACCACGCCAGGCCAGAGAGGGCCTGATAGTGATGGCAATGAAGTTGCACTCTGCATTCCCCAAAACTCCAGTATTAAAAGACCCTCACCATCAGATTCTTACCCCTCAGCAGATATACAGTCGGTACATTCTACAATCCCCTGAGAGAACTGATAGAGAACTGATATCAGACAACAAGTTCTAGATCCACTGGATCAATTGGCATAGGAATCATTCCTCGTAACTACGCAGACTTTTCTTGGATCTCATACAGCTGAAAACGAGATATATTCAAAACGTATTGTGACGGAAGCTGTATTCTGCAAGACAAAAATGAACACTGAATGAAAAGTTAATTAGCTTTTTTAAAAAAAAGTAAGTCCCCTTGGCAATAGACACAGTTATACCAGAGAGTTTTTCATGGTTCGAAGCATCTTTAAAACTTTTTATATGATATGGTGCGAATCTGCATTGTATTATTTCTTTTAATGTACTTCATATCTTCAAATCTTTTAATGTCCTCCACGTCCTCAAATCTTTTAATTTCCTCAACGTCCCCAAATCTTTCTATGTCCTCCATGCACTCAAATCTTTTAATGTCCTCCACGTCCCCAAATCTTTTAATGTCCTCCACATCCTCAAATCTTTTAATTTCCTCCATGTTCTCAATTCAGACCGCTGAGATTAATGTTAAGTTTTAGAAAAAGTTTAAAGCTTAAACACACGGTGTGAAAATCTCTAGTTTATATTGTTGCTTAGATTCATGGAAAAATATTTAAATCTAAAAAAATCGACAGATAGTTATCGTCTACGACTGCCATAGAAACGAGTCACAAGTACATGAGCAACACCCAGTAGTGTACTGAAGTTTGGAATACTGAATTTAAATGTCGCTAGTTGCAGAAGACCAACATTTTTTTAATCAAGCCAAGAAAAGAAATAGCTACAGAGATTAAAAAAAAAAAAGAAAGATAATAAAGTAAAATAAAACAATATCTTTAGGTGATACTAAATACAAAAAAATGTCAGATATGGAAATTTTCCAAAGGTATATTGTGGCTGGTTTCGTCGTCTGTTTAAAATTTGGATAAATTAATTTTGTGACTTGATTTGTGTAATGGCCAGGGGGAATTAAGTTTGTTCTTTTGAGCACCATTAGCATATTATATATATATATATATAATTTATTTTGGGCTTTTTGCTGTTGTTTTTGGTTTGTTTTTTTACTTTCTCCTTCTTGTTCATTTTTCTCTTTCGATTTTCCTCTTTTTTCTTATACAGGGTGACAACAAAAAATAGACGGTTGCAGTAATTTACAAACTGTAGCTATTTAGAATATGTCAAATGAGATCAACTTTTTATAAATATGAGTTGATGGCAGAGACAAGCGTATTAGTACAAACTGATTGACAAGTCGACACTACAAAACAGGTATGTTCATTGCTAGATGACATTAATATCCGCCCCGCCTCCGGGGTACCAAGAGATTTCTTTTATGGGTCAATCAGTGAATCGACCTTCATTGAAAGTAAGTTACAGGGTCGAGACGAAACCCGCCTTAACCTAAACCAGCTTCTTGGAAAACAGAAACTGAAATTATGATTTCAACATAGAAGCTGTTGTTTGAATAAAAGGTGTCATTTGGCAAATTCAGATTTTCGCGAGTTAGCAAGGCGAATTGCAGATAAGTCAGTTATCCCTCGAGCTTCTAACAAGATAGATGCTTTATTTGCCCTGATGAAGAGAAAAGAAATAATATTGAAAATTCATTCAAAGTAGAAAACCGTCGTATATTCCAAGATTGAAGAAATCGGGAGGAAAGAAAAAGAAGAGAAAATCCTAAGATTAATCCTGAAGCAGTTGATTATCATTTTGATGATTGCGAAAGAACAAATGAACTCTGAAAAGAAAAAGTTGAACAAACTTTCTGTCGACGACAAAAAGTGAAAGAAAAGAAAAGAGAAAAGAAAGAAAGACATTTATGAATTCTCCGATGAGATAATGAACTCAAATAGAAGCATCATATTTGAGATAAGTAAAGATTGAAATAACTCGTCTGTTCTAATATTATTATCGCACACAGATTTGAAGCTGTTCTGTCTATTTTGCATGCATCATTCCATAAAAACAAATATTTGAATTGTTTGTGGTATTCATATTTAATCCTTTTTTTTTCATTCTATTTCGTTCGCGTTTGACGAATAAAAATTGTAATATAATTTTGTTAAATTGTTTTCGGCTTATCTTCTTTATGGATTTCTGCTTCATTTTTCTTTCTTTTTTTTTTTTTTTCTTTTTTTTTCTTCTTTTTAATGAGTCAAGAACGATTCCATGGAGTGTTAAAAGGATATTCATGAGAACGATGTATTTTTGCTTAACGTATTAGGGAACCCATCTGATATATATTTCTAATCGTCGGCTTGGTCCGGGATTATAGACATTTTATTTAACCGAATTTAGACATAATTGGTGGTTCATCTGAAGATTTTTATTCAGGAGCTCATTCTGGAAGATTTTGTGTTCCAGAATTTTGTTTTTTGTGGACTTATTTTGTATTGAATATTTCGTTCGCACACTGATAGCATTCTGGTTCGCAACATTATATTTACAAGGAATCTAAAAATGTCATATAATGGCCGAGGGATTTCGTTTCATGCCTTTGGGTTTAGTTAGGCTGAGAACCTTTGGACTCAGTGCATGGGTTACTTAAGTGCAACATTAACACAGGTGTTCTCGCGCGCGCGCAGAGCGGACGTGTCACTCTGAGATGTCACAATAGCCCGAGATGGGAAACGGGGTCTAGAGAGTGCGAATGACGTCACGCACCGGAAGCGTGCGGAGGATTTTGGGAGATATTGAAAAATTCAGTTAGTAGAGTTGAGACCTGCCTCGGGTGAAGACGGTTGACTTTCGCTTGCTCGCAGAGACCTTTGTGGCGGGTGCCACACGTGTTGCGAGGGAGATGAAAAAGCCAGAATAGAAAGATTGTGCCTCTCTCTCCTTATGTCGAAAAACCTTTAAACTTAAAGGTAATAAAAAGTTTCGTACCTGAACAAAGAAGTCGTAAGTGTTTTTCGTGTTTCGAGATTTCTATGTTCTATCTTTATGGACATTCGGTGTACGTTTCACACATAGCCATATCATGGCAATGGTACAAAAACTCAACGTCTCAAAATTTCAATTGTATGTATTTTATTCGGCCATGAAACAACAGGCTAGTCGGATAGTGTGACAGTCTCAAGTTATGTACGAAGTTGGACTACAAAGTTCATTGGCTGAAAAGCTCATATGACGTCATATCTGCAGTTGACCAATTAGATCCAAGCACTGCAATCTTAATGATGGAAAGTTACCATATGACGAAAAATAAACCTCATTTGGTAAATGTCCTTGGGAGTATCTTAGTAAGCCTATGAACCTTTCAACCGCCTTTGGTGTATATTTGGTTTTAGGCAATTAGTCACTTAGTGGAGCAGAGTAGCAGTGACCAATATAAGTCATCATGGAGGTTAAAGAGGGCCAGTCACAGCTCTGAGGAAGGAAAAAATCAAGAAGTTCCAGATAGACGATGAAGTCCCAAATATAAAAAATAAAGTTATACCTCTTTTTTAAGAGAGAGATTCAGATTACACAATAACACCATTCTCTAAAGAATTTCTGAGTGAATAAATAGACGAGAGGAAGGAAGAGAAAGAAAGTGTGACTGAGACAGTGGCAAAAATGTCAAAGTTTCAAACTTAGAATATGAGTTCATGCCTTTATCTCAAGTGACTCGGATTTCACCTTTCTAACATCTTAAAACTCAAACTAAAAGCTAAGCTAATAACCAGGCCAGAGAGATGGAGAGAGAAGGAGAAAGAGAAAGGAATAGAGAGTTAGGAAAAGGAAGAGAGAGGGGGGAAGAGGGGAAAAGAGAGAGAGGGGGGGACAACGACCCAAACATAAAACATAAGTTCGTACCTTTATCTCAAGAGACGAGATTCCAACTTTCTAACGACTTCTAAAAACGCGCGAAGGTAATAAATAGACCAAATAGATAGCTAAATAAACAGAGAGAAAGAAAGAAAGAAAGAATGAATGAAAGAATGAATGAATGATTTTCAGACCGATACTGTCAAAAGGTATGTTTATATTTATAAGGATTTTGAATCTTATGTCTCGGAATTATATATAAACGCAGGGTATTTTCGTGGTGCAATGGTTAAAACGCTGTGCTACGGAGTCTTAGTATACGAGTGCGAACTCTAGTCGCCCTATTAAGTTCAATTTTGAACAAATACACTTGGGAAAAGTGTGATCGCCCTTATCCTCCCAGCTATCGGTTAAATAGTATCACAGCTGTTCTCCTTGACGGATAGATTTGGCATTAAATAATCTAAGAAGGTTGATATGCCATTAAAAACAAACTGTAAATAAATGTATGCACATTTTCCGACTAAGAAAATTTCTTTCTCATCTCTTCTTAAAAATGGCAAAAATTAATCTGATTTCCACCACAAATCTCAGATATGTAAATGAAATTTATTTTAGCAATTAATAATTTCTATGAACTGCCATTCTAATTTCCGAATACATTCGGATGTTCAGAAAGTAAAATGACATTTAAACTGAGAGAAAAAGTTCCGACTTTCCACCAAATCAGATTTGACACAAAGAGAAAGAGAGAGGATATATAAATAGATGTAAGTAAAGTTGTCTCCCTTAGTCGAGGGCAACCCGAAGGCTCCCTTTTCAATAGCTGTGACACCGAGGTGTAGGGGAGGGTGCTTCTTCTTTTCCTAGATTGCTCCACTTTACTCTTGAAACGTAGCTTACAATGCTGAGTGTTAAGCAAGGATATATCGCACACCACTTTTTGAGTCTTTAGTATGATTCGATTTGAGATTGAACACCGGTCTCCTGGGACCATTGGCGAATACTCTACCACTGAGCCAATGGGTCGGTCATTGTAATACTTGGGTCTTTTCTAAGTAATTATATTTTAACAAAAAAGATATACAAACAAATGTAAGTTAAATTTATTTAAACATCATCACCAAAAATCTAATCGCCTTTATTTTCAATGACCACATACATGAAATGTATTCTTTATTCTATATTTAAAGAAATCTAGGTTTTTCCCCAAAAGTATTTGCCAGACATTTTCACTTCTTTGTTTTTGAATTTTCAGCTTCGAATGAAATCTTCTTACGATCGAAACGAATAATCCTATTTACCCAACCCCTCCGCTCGGGAAGGATGTGACACAAGGTCAATTTTTAACCGGAGTTTGAATTCAGAGTTTTTCTTCTCCTAGACTAGTTGCCTCACCAAGGATGAAGAACCTAGTGTGCCCTATTATTTACCCATAGCTGGAGGGAGAATAATTGGATTCATACTTTTCCCAAGGGTATTAGTGCTATGTAAAATGCAATCAGTCTCGACCAAGATTTGAACTCGTGTTGCCGTGTCCAATTCCTACGACAATAACCATTACACCACGGATAATCTGTTAGTGCTTAATCTGATGGGTAAAGAAATTAGTAAAGAGCCTCCTATCCTAACTTTCCAATCTTTTCTCTAGATTTTTCAAATGCAGTCATTGAAAATAAAGGTGAATGCTTTTTTTGATTATATTATTTAAATAAATTTGATTTTTATCTGTTTTATATCAGTTCGCTTAAAATGTAATCTTTTTCGAACATCCAATTATAAAATGTTGTTTCACTAACTGAGCTATAGTTTGGGGATTTAACTGCTCAGAGAAAAAGAAATGAAACAAATTACTTGATATTGGGAAGGATTTTTCAATAAAAATGCATTTCAAATGATTTTTACAGTAAAAATGCAATGGAAATACTTTTTACTATAAAAATGCACTGCAAATGATTTTTACAATAAAAGTGAATTAGAAATGACATTTACTATAAAAATGCATTGAAGGTTAGTTTTACTTAAAAAATACATATTAAAAGATTTTTACTATGAAAATGAATTGCAAATGGTTTTTACAATAAAAATGTGTAGAAATTGATTTCTCTATAAAATGCGATGGAAATGATTTTTACTATAAAAATGCACTGCAATTGATTTTTACAATAAAAATACGTGGAAAATGGTTTTTACTATAAAAATGCGATGGAAATGATTTTTACTATAAAAATGCAATGAAAATGATCTTTACTATAAAAATGCATTAGAAATGATTTTTACTATAATAATGCGATGGAAATGATTTTTACAACAAAGATGCATTGGAAATGATTTTTACTGTAGAAATGCACTGGAAATGATTTTTACTAAAAAAAAATGCATTGGAAATGATTTTTATTATAAAAATGCATTGGAAATGATTTTTACTATAAAAATGCAATGGAAATGATTTTTACTATTAGAATGCAATGGAAATGATTTTTACTATAAAAATGTATTGGAAATGATTTTTACTATAAAAATTCATTGGAAATGATTTTTACTATAAAAAAGCATTGGAAATGATTCTTACAATAAAAATGCATGGCAGATGCTTTATACAACAAATTATAAATGGTTTTTACGGTACAAATACGTGGAAAAGGATTTTTACTTTAAAAATATAATGAAAATGATTTTTACTATAAAAATTCATTGCAAATGATTTTTACTATAAAAATGCATCGAAAATGGTTTTGACTATAAAAATGCATTTTGAACCATTTTTACTATAAAAATGTTTTGCAAATGAATTTAATAATAAAAAATATTATAGATGATTTTACAACAAAAATTCATTTCAGATGGTTTTTACGATAAAAATGCACTGTAAATGGTTTTTACAATAAAAATGCGTTTGACATTATTTTTGCTGTGTGAAAAAATCCATCTTGAATATACACTCGGTCATATCGTTAATGATTTAATCCTCGGAGTTTCGGGTCTTTCAACATCATATACCGTCTCCCGGGTGACACACCTAATGCTGATCAAATTCCAAGTTATCTCTACATCAACGAAAAATGATGACTGACCTAAAGGCTCTTATATGTACAGCCATTGAAATCTCCGGAGAAACATGTCTCCGGACCCTCTATTCTCTATAAGAAAGGAAGAATCTTAGCAATTATCTTCTCCCTTTCTGAAAAGAAGATGATAAAATATGGTCTAAAAAGTGCTTACTCTTCTTGAAACCGTTTAACTGAAGACAGATGATCAAATTCTTATTTCTTATATAGATTTATAGAAAACAGACGATATATCAGAATGCACAATATATTAAATATTGAAAAAAAAGATACTTCGATCAAAGATGATTCTTCTCTCCATGTGACTGGTGAGATAAAATTCCTGATGTTATAAATTCTCGCGAACAAATTTCTATTTTCATCTTTTGTCTTATCTCTTCGTAATGAAACAATAAAACTATATTGTTAGCCTTGAAAAAGCAAAGGTTGTAAAAAAAAATGACCATAAAAATTTAGAAACTATCTGAAAATACTAATTTTTTTGCGATTTAATTTTGTTATTTAATCTGTCAAACGAAAATTGCTTTCTTGTAAATACTTTTCGAATTTCTAGAGAGAAATCAATCATATGTTAATTGATTTGTCGGTTTGTGTTTTACACCATATCAACCTTTGTGGTTTATTTAATGCTAGATAGGGGTTGGGCACTCTGGCGAAGGAAATTTTGGTTGCCGCTCGCATAATGAGCACTCTGATATCCAGTAAGGTATAAAATGTAAACAAACGAACGCTGCTGCTGCTGTTGCTACTTAATATACCTTATAATTCCCTAGCCGACATGGTACGCTTGTTGGCCGAGCGGTGTGATACTAAGTCTAACGTAAATTTGGATGGGTTTCGATAGCAGCTTCAAGCGTCCTACGATGTCTAGGAACACTGAAGAGTTGTGATACAAGGAAACAGTCTGTCTGTGGATGACAATATATATATATACATAATTTTTTTGTTGGTCCAATGAGAGAAAAAATAAATATTCTAAAATGAATAGGGCTACAAAAGACCCGAAAGTATATATATACATACGTTGACACGAGTGCCCATGCAAACACATTAGCACACAATACACGCTTGTAAAAAGAAAAAAAGAGAGAAACAACATCTGCGGAGACCAACATTTGTCACGGACAATTAAGTCGAACTATACATTCACTGACACAAATCCTGGAATTAAAAAAACAGTTGCCACAGCATAAACCAAAAGGAATACAAGAACAAATCATTTACTCCTTGGAAAAACGTAAAAAAACGGAAACACGTGTTGAAGAAAAATAAATAACTTAAAAACAAATTCTCTTGTATACATATTTATTTTAACTATATATATATATATATATATTTATATATATATACACACACGCACGCACACACACACATACACATATATAATCCGTAAGTGAATAGTTTGTAGGTAAATTTATTTTCAAACTAGTTGTGAGCACTTATTTGTTTTTTCACGGTTAAATGGTTACACGTATTCTTATCTAACACTGATAAATCTGTTTGATAATAATCCTCAGTTTGCATACAGTTAAATAGTTTCAAGTATTCGTATCTATTACAAATAATTCTACCATGAGTATTTGTAGGCACAAAATTAAATAGTTTCAAGTATTCTTATCTAACACTAATAGTTCTATTTAATGGTAATCATTTCTTTGCACACAACGTTTCAAGTATTGGTATTCAACATTAGTAACTCTATTTTTAATTCCTAATTTGTATTCCGATATAATATGAATAATTTCCTCACATCTGTAATAATAATCTTTGGTAAATGATTGAACAGTTCAATTTGACTCAAAGATGGGACCTCGAGAGTTACTACCAATCCAGGTTGGAGTAGACTCGGGAGTAATGGCAGTGAAGGAGTATACTACATTCCCGAAATCTCCAAAATAGGAACCTCGCTATCGGATGCAGTCGGCGTATTCTACAGCCCCAGTCGTTAGTATCGCACATAGATAAATAGATACACACACACACACACACACACATGCACACACATAGGTGAACAAAGACACATACATCAGACACATAGGTACATTGATACACATCCAAACAAACCACATGAAGGTTAGTTGGTTGGTTGGTTGGTTTAACAGAATGTCAATCCTTGTTAGATTATTTAATGTCAAAGTCAGTGTTTTTTTAATATCATTCATATAGATAGCCGAGTCGACTGGGCTGTAGAATACGCCGACTGTATATCTGCTGAGGGGTAAAACTGTGTGCTTGTGTGTGTATTTATTTATGAGTGATACGGTAGAGTAAAGGGGGTTCTTTAGCCCGGGAAAAACAGCCAGTCTAGGAGAAGGAAGACTCTGAATTCATCATCATCATCATCATATCGTGCTGGCAGCACGGATATCCCTGACCCTCTTTCGCCACTCCTCCCTATCGTTCATCGCCCTAGGTAGGTCTTCAGGACAACAACCTGTATCCTCACATAGCTGCTGAATGTACGTTCGTGCTGGTCGTCCTGCTTTTGCGCGGCCGTGTGTGGGGATCCATAAGAGTACATCTCTTATGAGTTCATCTCTGCTTCTCCAGCAATGTCCTGCATGTCTGGTTCGTCTAACTTGAATAGTTTTCGTGATAGGGGGCAGGTGGCCATACAGTTGGTGTCTTGTTGGGTGTTGCCGCCAGGACTTGTTGAGGATTGCACGCAGCATTCTTGTGTAATTGCCATCTAGTTTCTTCTCCAGCCGTTTTGTTAGCGTCCATGTAGTGCATCCATATAGCAGTATCGATGTGACCGCTGCCTGGAAGAAACTGCGTTTCATTTTATCGGTTAGGTCTGATTTCCATATAGTCGATAGCCTATTGATAGCTATCCATGCTTTCGTTAACCTCGTTTCGATGTCCTTTTCGGTTGATTCGACGCTGCTTCCTAGGTACGTGAATTTGTCTACTAGTTTAAGAGGGGTTCCTTCTAGAGTGGAGATGTCCCCCGTTTGGTTATAGCACATATATTCCGTTAACGAACAGCAGCAAGCATAGGCCTCTGAATTCAAACCAAATGAATTCAGCTTAAAATTGCCCTTGTCAAAAAATACTTATTAATAAGCTAATCGAAAACAGTTTTTCCTTCCAAAAACAAAAACAGCAAACAATGACTTTTGTTATATAATTAACGAATGATTTTTCATATTAATCCTTTTTCGTTAATTATATTTCATCAATTATTCAGTTTCGTAAGGCTTTGCGTCATTTGGTGCAGTTTAACGTTCGCATGGAAAGAAATATGACAATCACCATTTGTCATAATAAACCGCAGACAGAAAATGCAGCTGGAGTGTGGATGACGTCATGCCCGGAAGAGATAGTCCTGGGAAGGATTTTACAATAAAAATGCATTTCAAATGATTTTACATGCATATATATATATATATATATATAAACTAGGATGAGGCTGCTAGCATTTCACATAGCACTAATACCATTCTAAAATGTATGAATCGAACTATTCTTCCTCCAGCTATGGCTAAATAGCAGGGCAGACAGGGCACTTTAGTCTTGGTTAGGCAACCGATCAAGGAGAAGGAAAACTCTTAATTCAAACCTGTTGAACGCTGCATAAAGATTTGACTTTGTGTTGCCTCCAATTCATGAGGCAGGGCAGGTAAATATAAACATAAACAACCACATACAGTTTGGTTGGTTGGTTGGTTGGTTGGTTGGTTGGTTGGTTGGTTGGTTGGTTGGTTGGTTGGTTTGATGATTGGTTGGCTGGTCGGTTTGTTAGTTGGTTGAATGGTTTGTGCGCTGGTTGGTTGATTGGTTGGTTGGTTGTATGATTGGCTGTTAGTTTGGTAGGATGGTTTGTTATTTGGTTCGTTGGGTCATTGGTTGATTGGATGTGGTTGGTTGGTTGGTTTTTTCGGTGGTTGGGTTTACTGCATGTCAACCTTTGTTAATTTTTAAGAGCCGAAGTCAGAGTTTTTTGAGGTTTTTGTTCGTTTTTTTTGGGGGGGTGCGGGGCAAGGTTCATTTTTTCCCAAGTAACTAATGAAAATAACCATTTTTAAACAAATACAGTTCAAGTAACTATTCTTCATAGAAATACTCTGCACAATATAATATGGTTTCAAGTATTTCTATCTAATACAAATAATTTTCATACAATTATATGGTATAAAGTATTTGTTGCTGATACTAATGAAGAGGAAGAAAAAAAGAAAACAATCAACCACATCGTAAGCAAATAAAGCAAACTATTACAATACGAATATAAAACCAGGCACAACCGTTTGGGGAAGATATTCCACTGAAAACTGTGCAAGCGACTAGACTTTGAGGATAGAGACCAATGATATATACACAGACCAGAATTAATCCCCAAAAGTCTTGATACTTTGAGATAAAAACTCATTACCTAATCTCGGTCTGAAGACTAGACATACTTTTTATAATTCTAATAATAATTGTGAACTTTGCCCACCCAGAAGACCACAGAGTAGAATTAAAAGAAAGCGAAGAGAGAAAAAAGTACCTAGACTTTGCTAGAGGGCTAAAAAACATGAATGTGACGGTGATACCGATTGTAATTGGAGCGCTCGGAGCAATACACAAAGGATTGGTAAAGAAACCGGAAGACTTGGAATTAAGAGGACAAGGAAAAAAGAGACAAAAGGAATTAGACATCAGAGGAAGAATTGATTCCATCTAGACCATTCTTAGAAGAGTCCAGGACACCTGAGGTTTGGTTTGATTTAACTTGGTTTTATGGCATATCAACTATTGGAGGTCATTTAATGCCAAATACGTTTTTACATATATATTAAATATATGATTTCTAAATACATTTTACAGATAACATTCTCAAACGAGATTGAGCTCATTTTGTTCATACAATTAAATGGTTTAAATTATTCCTATCTAATACAAATAATTCTATTTACTATTAATCATTTGTTTGTAATAAATATTTTCAAGTATTGCTATCTATCACGAACAATTCAAATAAAAATCATCGTTTGCGTACGCACAGTTAAATCATCAAATAGTTCTATTTCAAGCAATTCACTTAAGCATAAATACACAGTTATTTGTTTACACACAGTTAAATGTAAAAACAGCTCTATTTCAAGCATCTAATTTAAACATAAGTACACAGTTTAAACGTCACACAGTTCTACTTGACCCATAGATAGGACCCTATCAGGTGCTACTACTCTGGGTCAGAGTTGACTTGAGAACAATGGCAATGAAGGGGTGTTTCATATTCCCTAAAGCCCCAGATTTACAAGAGCTTTGCCATCAGATTGTTTAGGGAAGATACGGTCGGTGTATTCTGCAGCTTCAGCCGACTGAGCCAGAGACCTGAGGAGACCTCTCTCTGACTTCAGTGAAAGAACACCACTTAAAACTGATGTGAAAACTCACAAAGAGTAAAATGATTGTTATAATAATGATAATAATAACGGTAACGGTGATACCAATAGTAATTAGTGCACTCGGAACGGTACCGAAAAGCTTGGAAGGGGGACTGAAAGAGTTGGAAATCAGAGGACGAATCGAGACTATCTAAACTATAGCATTATTACGATCGGCAAGAATACTGAGAAGAATCCTGGAGACCTGTGAGGACTTGCTGTCACTCATATGCCAGTGGGAAAAACTCACAATATAATATAATAATTATAATATTTATCCAAAAAAATTTTATTTGACCTTATGAACAAGTGGTATATACACAACTCAGAATCTATCCAGAAGAATAAGGCACAAAACTTCTCTGGTGGTTGGTGCACTTAGAATAATCCTCAAAGGATTCCTAAAGAGACTGGAAGACTTAAAAATAAGAGGACAAGTAGAAACAATACAGATTACAGTATTATTACGATCGATGAGAATACTGAGAAGAGTCCTGGTGACTTAAGGAGACTTGCTGTCACTCAAACCATCAACTAACGCTGGTATGAAAAACTCTCTTACGAGTAAATAATAATAATAATAATAAAAGCCCTCAAAACAGGAAATGATTTTGATACAACCAAATATATATGATACGAATATTAATAACATCGAGCTTCTACGTGTACCCGATAAAATATAGCGCAATTTTTTTCCAAGCAGCAGTCGTGTCCATACTGCTGTATGGATGCACCACTTGGATGCTGACTAAGCATATAAAGAAAAATTTTGACAGCAGTTGCATGCTACAAGCTATATTAAACAAATCCTGGATGCAATATCCCACAGAACAGCAGGAGTTCGGCCACCTGCCACCCATCTCGAAGAACATTCAAATTAAATGAACAAGGTATGCGGAATACTTCTGGAAGAATAAGGACGACCTCATAAGTGACGTTCTTCTATGGACCCCTTCACACAAACACGCAAGTGTAGGACGACCAGCCAGAACTTATATACAACAGCTCTGTACGGATACTGGATGTAGCTCGGAAGACCTACCTGAAGCGATGGATGATAGAGATGGCGAGAGAAGAAAAGAGAGAGAGAGAGAGAGTTAGGGAAATCCGTGCTAGCAGCACTGTGAAAACAGGTTGAAGAAAAATATTCAAAAAACATGAACAGGGGATGAAAGGAAAGACACTGAAAAACATGAATTTTGAACTTCAAACGCAGAAAAGTGAAGTTGGCACATTCTATGTATGTATATTCATACCTCTTTATCATTTGTCTAGACTACGTACTTAGAACATCGATTGATAAAATCAAAGAAAACGGCTTCGAACTGACAAAGAAAAGTTAATCAGAACTTGAAACCGAAAACGCAGTTTCTTCCAGGCAGCGGTCGCATCGATACTGCTATATGGATGCACTACATGGACTCTAACAAAACGGCTGGAGAAGAAGCTAGACGGCAATTACACAAGAATGCTGCGAGCAATATTGAACAAGTCCTGGCGGCAACACCCCACAAGGCACCAACTATACGACTACCTGCCTCCTATCACGAAAACTATCCAAGCTAGACGAACCAGACATACAGAACACTGCTGGAGAAGCAAAGACGAGCTCATAAGTGATGTACTTCTATGGACCGCCGCAAAAGCAAAACGACCAGCTCGAACATACATACAGCAGCTATGTGAGGATACAGGATGTACCTGCCTCCTATCACGAAAACTATTCAAGTTAGACGAACCAGACATGCAGGAACTCATAAGAGATTTACTCTTATGGACCCCCACACATGGCCGTGCAAAAGCAGGACGACCAGCACGAACATACATTCAGCAACTATGTGAGGATACGGGATGTTGTCCAGAAGACCTGCCTGAGGCGATGAACGATAGGGAAAAGTGGCGAGAGAGGGTCAGGGATATCCGTGCTACCAGCACGACATCATGATGATGATGATATTCATATGGCTATCGAGATAGCTCAACGAATATATCTCACAGCTACCAAAAATCCTGACTTATCTGGTCATCGTCTTGACTTTCAAATCCTTGCTTCGGTGTCTCACTCCCAACTGACTGCCTCGAAGTCTCATTCTTGACTGACCACTTCGGTGTCTGACTCCTAACTAACTACCTTCTGACTGATTGACGTCTTTCGTCTTTCCGGTCTAGCAGGTTTTCGCGGACACAGCTCTTTGTGTAGTCTTCGAGCCAAAATAGACAAAGGTCTTCTGGACACCCCGGAGCCGCTTCAAAGATGTCGGAGATAAGATTCCCTCCTTAGTCACCCATCCACGATAACATACAGAGACCCACACATATATATCCTTATATATATATATATATATATTCATTAATGATCATTATCGTGCCACACTATGACTTGATGAAGATAATTCATAACAAACGAAAATACTTTTGATACATCTCGTATTTTCATTCTTCAGAATCTTTGCAACATTTGAAATAAATAAAATACCTTTAAAATATCACTCATAGTTACGAAATAAGGTTTTTATAAAATATAGTTTGACGTATAAAATCCTATTTTGCTTTCGCGTTTGTGTGTAAGGACAGTATTCGATTTAGTGAATATCAAAGTTTTTTGTAGGTTTTTCTCATTATTAATTTTTTTAAATCTGCCTATTGAGATCTTGATGGTACTGATATCACAAGAACGGCAAATTAGTATATTTTTTTAAAACCTGTTTTCATGAGCTGTAATATAGCCAAGTTATAGGATCAGGATACGAATAAATGAAATATTCATAATGCATAGGAATCCCGCGAAACACTCGAAACACTGACGACTCTCTTGGTTCAGGTACAAAACTTTTATTACCTTCTTGATTCCTAGGTTTTCGAAACGAGGAGAGAGAAACACAATTTTTACTATGCTAACTGTTCCATCTAAACCAACAACCCGCAGTGCATCACGTAGACCCCAACTGACCTGGCCTCGCCGAGCTCCGAAAATCAACTCGCTTCGTCCAGCTTCAAATCTCAACTAACACCTTTTTTCAAAATACCCAAGAAACCCAGCCCATCGCTTCCGGGCATGACGTCATTCACATCCCCAGTCTCATTTTCTATCCGGGGTTTTTATTATGACATCTGTGATAGTCACATCCTTCCCGCGCGAGTGTGAACACCTGCACTCAATGTGTGCAACTAACCCGAATGATAAGATATAACCAACGAAAAATGATAATATAAAAAAAATCCTTCCGCAATTATATAACAGGGTTTGAATGGTAAATGAACAGATGTATTTACACGTATATATATATATATATATAAATTCGCATGTATCAAAAATATAATATATATATATATATATATATATATATGTGTGTGTGTGTATGTGTGTGTTTTAAATTATTTACACGTATATATATATATATATAAATTCGCATGTATCAAAAATATAATATATATATATATATATATATGTGTGTGTGTGTGTGTGTGTTTTAAATTATTTGTGACTTCATTGTACAGATATTCTTCTGTATCACAAACATCATTTTTGATGTTAGAATCGTTCGGTTATTCTAAATTTTACCCGCCAAACTAAATCAGTTGATTGTCATTCTCTAAGTTATCCAGCAAGACAGTTCCTTTTTCTCAGACATGAGATCAAAATGAATTCCCAGCGGAGGTATTTTTTGACGTATAATTTTCTGACGTCATGGAATCTTACTTTCACTTTCATTTTGCTGTCTAATGAGAGTATTTCTGACAGCGAATACAAAAGCTTTCTGTTTTTATTTTCCTATATATATATATATATATATATATGAAAGTGTATAGAAATGAAAAACACTATGTCTTCAGAAGATTATTTTATCTGCTGCAGAAATATTTGCCTACGTTTAAACTTTTCCTTTTATTTTCGCTTTTTTTTTTAGTAATACATTTTGGAACGTTAATTACATCACACAACTTTAAAATAGAATACTATCGACGGAAATAGAATGATTTAAAACTCTCATTTTTTTCGTATCATCTAATAAGTTTGACATCCTGATGAAGGACTAAACGCCGAGATGTTTTAAGATCTCTCATCCAGTCTTTGCTACAACACCCTACACAGGAAGAATTTTAAATCCATGTGGTCATTCTCCGGATACTGTAACGACAAAATTGCGAAAAAAAGAAAATCAAATTATACATATATTTCATTTTGAATTTGAAATAAATGTTAATACCAAAAGGCAATTTTATATTGTTTCATTATATCTGCACACATATTGTATAAAATTAAATCAAATATCTTCGTTCTCTCCGTCTCAATATATTTTTATCTATCTGTCTATCTGATTTTCTTTTCTAATCATTACCAAATTCGATTGCATTGAAAATTTGTAACAAAATATAAGAATATATACAAATTAAATGAATAAAAATCAAAATTATAACTTTCAATCTGTATATATACATATATATATAACTTCGATCGACAAAATCAGAGAAAATGGCTTCGAGCTGACTAAGAGAAGAAGCAAAAGATACCCCGCAAAAACAATCACCGACGCCGACTACGCTGATGACTTGGCGTTACTGGCGAATACGCCTAATCAAGCAGAGACACTACTGCATAGTCTGGAACGAGCCGCAGTTGGCATTGGCCTCCATGTCAATGCACACAAAACGGAATATATATGTTATAACCAAACGGGCAACATTACAACACTAGACGGAGCCTCTCTGAAACTAGTAGACAAATTCACCTACCCAGGAAGTAGCGGCTCATCAACCGAAAAAGACATCGACACACGACTGACGAAGGCATGGACGGCTATCGATAGGCTCTCGATCATATGGAAATCAGACCTAACCGATAAAATGAAACGCAGTTTCTTCCAGGCAGCGGTTGTATCGATACTGCTATATGGATGCACTACATGGACTCTAACAAAACGGCTGGAGAAGACGCTAGACAGCAATTACACAAGAATATTGAGAGCAGTATTGAACAAGTCCAGGCGACAACACCCCACGAGACACCAACTATACGGACACTTGCCCCCCATCACGAAAACTATACAAGTTAGACGAACCAGACACGTGGGACACTGCTGGAGAAGCAAGGGCGAGCTCATAAGTGATGTACTCCTATGGACCCCTACATATGGCCGTGCAAAAGCAGGACGACCAGCTCGAATTTACATACAGCAACTATGTGAGGACACAGGATGTAACCCTGAAGACCTGCCGGAGGCGATGAATGATAGGGAGAAGTGGCGAGAGAGGGTCAGGGATATCCGTGCTGACGGCACGACATGATGATGATGATGATGATGATATATATATATCATTTTGCTCATATCTATCTAACGTAGTTCACATCTATCTATTTATCCATCTGTCAGTCTGTTTGTCATCTCAATATGTTTATAACTATCTGTCAATATACGAGGTGACTTCAATATAAGATACGTATCAAGGGTAAAATGGAGCAATCCTGGAAAAGGAGTAAGCGCCCTTCCCTACACTTCGGTGTAGAAGCTATTGAAATGGGAGCCTTCTGGTCACCCTAGACTAAAGGGAGACAACTTTTACTTTAATGCGATGAAACATTAAAAGTATAGTAACGATTACAGTCAAATATCTATAAATTAATTTCGGTATTAATTTACCCAGAAGGAGTTGGTATGCTGTTAAACAAATAAGCCAAGTAAGATCAAAGCAATGGAATTAAATTTCAGCATTAAATACTCCATAAAGAGTTGATATGCCGTTTAATAAATGAACCAAACCGAACCAAACCATACGAGGTCTGTATAAATGTGTTAAAACTCGATTGAGTAAAAAAATTATTATCAACATAATTACAATTGAATTTTTTCTCCTTTTAGTGGTGAATTAGATCTTTGAGGCCAGATTCAAAAGGAATTGAAGCAGCGTTACAAGAGCAGATTAACCCTGTGGACCAAAAGAAGGTTTCTGCTCAAAATTCCCTTCAAGTTAAGACACTTGAAGAAGACAGGAATATCATATTTACCCAACCCCTCCGCTCGGGCAGGATATGACACAAGGTCAATTTTTAAGCGGAATTTAACAGGTATAATTCAGAGTTTTCCTTCTCCTAGACAAGTTGCCTCACCAAGGCTGAAGAACCAAGACTGTCCTACTATTTACCTATAGCTGGAGGGAGAATAATTATAGCACTTTCCCAAGGGTATTAGTGCGATGTGAAATGGTCCAGGATTTGAACTCGTGTCGTCATGTCCAATTCCTACGACGATAACCATTACACCACGGGCACCTCCACAAAGAAGATAGGAATATAGAGAGACCGAAACATTGGGCGTAGAAAAAGAAAAATGGCTACTTTAGTTCTAAAAAGGTCAGTCTATATAATCGGTCAGTCTAAATGTAATAAGAATCGATGATGTCAAAGAATTATTATCAACTTAATTACAAATAAATTTCAAGACGTGAGTTCAATCCCTGAACATTACAAAGCTGAAATAAATAAGAAGGCGTATTAATTAATGGGATTGCTGGCTTTGGTTTATTCTTTAATGGCTGATCAACTCTTTATGGGTTATTTAATGCAGAAATTTGATTGATTTATTATATTTTCTTTGAATGACAGTTTCTTATTTGTCTGATAATTTGTTTACATACGATGTGCCATCAATAATTTTCC
The DNA here is from genome assembly GCA_963585895.1 of Sepioteuthis lessoniana. Classification (NCBI taxonomy): domain Eukaryota; kingdom Metazoa; phylum Mollusca; class Cephalopoda; order Myopsida; family Loliginidae; genus Sepioteuthis; species Sepioteuthis lessoniana. The sequence continues at coordinate 7,772,231 of OY757938.1, forward strand.
AGGCTTTTTTTGAACAGGTATTTAAAAGTGTCGTAGACTCTTTAAAATTCATTATGTTATTGCTATACATCTTATGAAATGACTGGCCAATTTTTATGATTTCAGCTTTAAATGAACAGCTACAACAGCAATTGGAATACACCCTACTAAAGCCTGATTGTCACAGATGGTTAATTTTGAAAATGCAATCTGTACGTAAGGATACATTAGAAGAACGATATGCAATAAGATTCTGTTTTAAACTTGGAAAAAATGCCACAGAAACGTTTGGAATGCTTCGGACTGCTTTTCGACCATCTTGCATGAATCGAGCATCAGTTTTTGAGTGGCATAAGAGATTCAAGGAAGGCAGGGAGTCTGTGAGGGATGATGAGAGATGTGGGAGGAGTAAGGAAGTCAATACACCAGAGTTGAAATGAAGAATTTCATGGATAAGGACAGTCGTGTGTCTATAGAGACAATAAGTGCACAGTTTGATGTCAGTGTGGGAACTGTACACACAACTAATTGCGAGGAACTGAAGATGCGGAAGATTTGCGCAAAGTTTGTCCCAAGGGATCTCAGAGAAGATCAGAAAGAAAGACGTTATCATGACAGCAGGGAGATGGTCGAACTGATCAATTCAGATCCCGCAGTTCTTGATGCTCTGGTGACCTGCAATGAAAGCTGGATCTACTGCTACGATCCAAAGACCAAGAGACAGAGTTTTCAGAGGAAGTCTGAGTCGGCCAGACAAAGCAAATTCATTCACAAACTTTTGATGATCCCTTTTTTTTTTGACAGCACTGGCATGATCCATATGCACTGGGTTCCCACTGGACAGACAGTCAACAAGGAATACTATGTTGAGATTTTAAGGGAGTTCAGGAAGAGATTCCGTCGGAAGAGTCCGGCACTCTTCAAATTGGGTCAGTGACATTTCCACCAGGTCAATGCACCAGTCCACAACTCCATCCTTGTCACAGACTATTTGACCAAGATGGGCTTCAAGATAGCTCCTCACCCTCCCTATGGTCCAGACCTTGCTCCATGTGACTTGGTTATTCCCTAAGCTCAAGGAAAAACTTAGAGGCTGTCGTTATGAGACAATTGAGGAGATGAAAGATGCTGTGACGAAGGTCATTGACATGCTCATACAAGAGGACTTCCATGGGGCGTTCCAGAAGTTGTTAGAACGGTACAACAAGTGCATTGCAGCCGGCGGAGATTACTTCGAAGGGGACTAAATTTTCGTGTGTGTACTATCAATAAAAATGCCTACACAAGAAATGTCTGGAAACTTATTTAATGAGCCTTGTATATATATATATATATATATATATATATATACATAAAGATAACATATATATACATATATATAGCTGACTCTGTTTATATCGATCTCAATATGTTCATATCTTTCTATCTACCTATGTGTGTGTGTGTATGGCTTAGTCTGTCCATATCTATGTATCTAAGTCTATTCATTCTTCTATGTATCTGGCTCTCTATCAATCTATGTATGTCAATATTTCCATATCTATCAATCTATCTATCTATCTTCTTTTCTGTTTATATCTTCGCCAAACTTGTTACAAAAAATATTAAAATAAAGTAGAAACGAATTGCCTACCCATTCATATACTGCTGCGCATTCCGTGCCTCGGCACATGTAACCGACCTTCTTAACTGCTGTGAGTGAAAACGCCATCCGGACATTACTATTGCTTTGGGAACAGCCTCGATCACACAAATTCGATATTCGATTATCTTGTCTCTTTATTGTTCATGACTGTTTATATTGGCGGGCCACTTTGGGTTGGTGACGTCGTTTACAGAAAATAGGTTGTAGACGTCTCAGCAGTCAGGTCAACGGATATCCGGTCGCCTGCGAATCTTCAATTGAATCTGAAGTCAGAAGGGTTACGAGCTGCGGATAAATGATCACTGGTTATATGTTTGGTCATCTGTTTCTGACAGGAACAAGCGAAGGGTCAATTTCGGAAGGGTAACTCGAGGAAATTTCTTTGTCTGACTGTTATACACACACACACACACACACACGCATCCTTACACATACATATACAATAGAAGTTTATACTAACCTAAATAAAATTGTGTGTGACTATATACACACACACACACACACACATATATATATATATAGAGAGAGAGAGAGAAAGATAGTCGAAAAAACAAATTGTTCTAAAAATGTTTTTTCAGAAACCAGAAAAGGCGAAGGAATTTACGGCTGCCGCTCGCATAATGCAAAGCTCTTCGAACGAATTGAGCACTCTGGCATCCGGTAAGATAAAATGTAAACAAACGATCGCTGCTGCTGCTGCTGTTGCTACTTAATACCTTATAATTCCCTAGCTGACGTGGTACGCTTGTTGGCCGAACGGTCTGATACTATGTCTAACGTAAAGTTGGACGGGCTTCGATCCCAGCTTCCAGCGTCCTACGTGTCTAGCCACACTGAAGAGTTGTGATACAACGAAACAGTATGTTTATAGATGACAATATATATATATATATATAATATTTCATGGTACCGGTCACAGACTGTACTATTTAATATATATATATATATATATATATATATATATATATATATATATATACTGTAATCGGATGGAAACTAATATATATATATATATATATATATATATTATGTTCTTCTATACATGCCAAAATAAATTGATACATAAAATGTGTGTGTGTCTAATCTGGTTGTGAATTAGGAAAGGGTTATTTTCATTCATTTTTTGTTTGGGTTGATCTGATAAAGTCCTGTTAATTTCTAGAGTATTAATTGATATCAATGTTTTTTAACGGGATGGAAATAAATTCATCATCTTAATGTGACCGATCGTTGTTGTTTTTTTTTAATATATATATCTTCTTATGTGAAAATAAAAAGAAAAAAAATCAGTTCTTTAGTGTTATTATAAATTTATTTCTGTTCGTGATGACCATCATCAGATGTAGTAAAAAATAATTATATTTTGGCGTTCTTATATTGCTTCCGGTAAGAATAGGATTTGGAAAAAAAATGAATGTTTTAATTTAAATGATTTTTTTAATTGAATTATTTTTTTATATATTTTCATCATATTTTTTAGTCCAGAAAAATTATTTTACGGTGGAGATATTATATCTATAATTTTTTATTTATACAATGTTTATACAATCCTATAAAAAAAATAAAAACACTGTCATGTCTTATTCAAATACTACTGACAATTAAAAACCTAAATCTTTAAACATTAAATAGTGGCACGTGACTAACTTAAAATTATAGATAAAATCTGCATTCATACTTCCATCGAAACTATTAGGTTTTATAAATATTGAATAATATAATTCGTGTTATTTTTTTAAACTTATCTTATTACAAAACCATATATTTATACTTTATTCATTAAATTTAATTGTATTCTTTATAAGAAAAATCTATTTTAAATTATTCATTATTTAATCTATTTTCTAAAAATTATGGATTTGTCACTGGACCGGTATGTGTGTGCGTCGATCCCGTGAACAGGTGTTTAGTTGTTTGTTGTGGTTGATAGACAGAGGACAGTAGAAATGACAGAGGCAAGAGGATAAGTTTAAATTTAGGTTTTATTAAGCGAATCTTACACAAAATGTGTAGAAATCGCAGTTGTTGTATCACGTCGGTGTAGTCTCTATTAGGTGTCGAAAGTCTGTGTTGTAGAAAGTCCTAGACTCAGCCGTCTATTACTTTATGGTGACAGCGCATCTAGAAGGTGAAGAGGGTCTCTGTGCTTGGTGCAGATATTAAGTGTTGCTGTATGGTCAGGTTGTAGATGTTGCTGGGGATGGTAAATGATTTGGACGCATTTGGTTGCAAAGTTTGGATGATCGATGTCCTCGTTGTGCAGTACTTACGTTAACTGGGAGGTGTCAAAGTGGCCTTGAAGTGTTGGTGTTAGTTTAAGCAGTGAATCGCACGTGGACTAAATGCCGCAGGTGCTGGTTGCAGAGGCTGTGTGATCGATGTCCCGGTTAGTTCAATCCTTGGTTTAACCGGGGGTGGAGGTGTCGATTTGGCTTCAAGTGTTTGTGCTAGTCCAAGCAGTGAGTCGCTCGCCTACTAGGTGCTGCAAAGCTGTGACTTTATTGCGCAGGAGCGGATGTTGGGTTAAACTGGTGCTGGTCTGCAGTTGGTGCTGGCAACCGTGTCGTCGTCTCATGGTATCTGCCAGGGAGGGTGTAGTGAGGAGACGAAAAGTGGTCTCAGAAAACTTTCTGAAGTTAGCTCTTAGCAGAGCTGCTTGAATGAGAAAAAAAAGGAGCTGCTCTGATTGGTCTGGTAGGCTGTGCTGGGTCCGCGGCAGTGATTGGTTGGATTCAACGTCTTCTGCTTCGGTTGGTATTAAGGATGCAGACCCCACATTCGACAGCTTGGTTTGGTGGTGAGGACATAGACCCCACGCTGCTGGGAGAGGATTCATCTCCTCCGGTCTTAGCCTGGCTGCCCAGTTTTATTTGTCACTGTCTCCCACCAGACAGGACAGCACAGGGTCAATGACCTGCAGGTCGATTATAGTGCGGGTTGAAGGTCGATTATAGTGGGAGTCGAGACTCGAACCCTGCTGGACTATTCTGGTCATCGGCTCCTTGCAATGTGAGCCTGATGAGCCTTGGACTTAAAGAAGAATCCAAGAATGAATGCCTGATTATAGCTTAAACTAGACCAAGAGGTCCAGTGCGATAAAATGCTGTCATCATCCACCTGAAGGTGGCCCAGCCGAAGCTGGGAGTCATTCGGTTTCAAATCTGTCCATGATTTTGAGTAGCGGTACCGAGCCGAAGCCCGGCTATCCCTAGTTGTCACTGCTTCCGACTAGACAGGACTTGACACGAGGTCAATGACCCGAAGGTCGTTTATAGTGGGGGCTAAGGGAAAGGAAAGAAAGGGGAGGTCTCGAGCTGAAACTTGAAATCTACTGGACTATGCTGGTCATCGGCTCCCTTAGTGCAATGTGAACCTGATGAGCCTTGCTGGACATGGACCAGGCAAGGATGCCTGATTAAACTAGATCAAAGGGTCCAGTGCTATACAATGGTGCCCATCCTGCCAAAGACATCATAGCCCACCCGAAGCTGAGAGCTTTTCAGCCTCGAAACTCTCCTTAACTTTTAACACCGAGCCGAGCCGAAGCCCGGCTGGCGTTATTTGTTACTGCCTCCCAGCAGACAGGACTTGGCACAAGATCAATGACCCGAAGGTCAATTACAGTGTGGGTTAAGGGAAAGGCAGGTAGGCTTCGAGCCGAGACTCGAACCCTGCTGGATTATGCTGGTCATCATCGCCCACTCGAAGCTGGGAGCCTTTCGACCTCGAATCTGTCCTTGATTTTTAACTTTGCGCCTGACTGGCCAGTTAACTTTTGGTTGCTGCCTGTGTGTTTATATAGCGTTAGCCACTGCTACTCTGCTGGTCAAGGGAAGTATTTCTGTACAAAGGAAGTTCCCTTATTAAAAATAAGTGATAATGACATACTTCATTATACTTTGAAGAGGAACTTTAAAATATATTTTATCCTGTGGTAACAATTTTGTCTCCGAAAGGTTTGCAGAATTAACTTCTTTCGAAAAAATAGTTTGGTTGTTTATAACGGAAGTTCACTCATGACATATGTATGATTTTTTTTCTGACGTCACGGATGACTCAGAGTTTTTGCTAAAATGGATATTTTAGATATCGTAGACGTCCCGGCTACCATAACTTAATATTCCAATATAAAGACTTAAAAATATATAAACCACTTAATAATTAGTAGTTAGATATATTTAATACTATTTATATATAAAGTGGAATTATAGTAAGAATTTATTTCTATGTCTACATGCCAAAATCATTTCTTTTCTGGCATTAAGTAAATTTCCATTCAAATATTTTAGTATAGATATTTTCTCTTCTAAGCATAAATTATACTTACCATATAATCTATGATTTTACCGTGCAAACAATTGTTTGTTTGTTTATATATATATATATATATATATATGGAAAGAAAGAAAGATTAGTAATAAATTGATCATCTATTTATTTATTACTTGCAGCAGGCTTTTGTTTGAAGTTTATGTTTTTCTTGTGACAAATTAATTACAATATTTTGGGTAGGTATTATTTTAGTATATATATATATATATATATATAGTAACGAGCATATCGATCAGAACGATGTTAAGAAAAAGTCTAAATGTAAAAAAGGTTTTATTTTAAAGCTTCATAGAACATTTTATCAAGGAAAAAAATGTCCTAATGAAAAAAATTTGAACGGTCGAGTAGCTTCTACGAAGCCTTACATTTCTAAAAAGAACAAAACGAGCTGATGGAAATTTGCCACTAAACATGTCAAGTGGACTGAAGAAAAGTGGGATTGTGTTCATTTCAGCGATGAGTCAAAGTTAAACATGTTCGGTTGCGACTGGAGAATGTTCGTTCGACGTAGTCCTAAGAAACGATATTCGCCTCAGTGCACTAAAAACAACGTTAAATCTGGAGGAAGTGTGATGGTGTTTGACATTATTTCTGTACCTGTACAGGACCTCTTGTCAAGCTACACGATAAAATTAACTCAACTATATACAAAGAGATATTGAAAAAACATGTAGTACCTAATTTTAGAATTGCAATTTATCAACCAGCTGTATTTACGCAAGATAACGCACCGTGTCACACAGCGAATTCTGTTAAGACATTTCTTTCTGAGGCAGATGTTACTGTTATGGGGTCGCCTGCTCAAAGTCCAGACATGAATCCTATTGGGAATGTTTGGAAGTTACTAAACGAAAGACCTAAAGAAAAGAATTCAAGAAAAGTCAAAGAACTAGGGACTAATTTGAAAGGAGAATGGGAGAAAATATCCATTGATGAATGCAAGACATTAATTCGCTCGTGTAGCAAAAGATGTCAAGCTATTATCGAAAGTAAAGGTCTACACATCAAGTACTAATGAATTATGAACGCTATTTTCATTTAGATATAATGTATCCATTATAATAGTATGATTTTGTTAATCGTTCTGATGTTTTTCAATGAACATTTTTTTCAAATGTTATATAATTATTCTTATAACTTTATCAAAATAAGTTTAAAATAGAACTTTTTTGAAATCTAATCTGTGTACTTTTGCTAAACTGAATTATCTGAAATAAAACTGTTTTGACATTAACTCTGTGTTTTGCCCAGTCGGCTGGGGCTGTAGAATAGACCGACGGCACCCCTGCAGAAGGGTAAGACCCCCCCCCACTCAACGTGTGTTGAGGTTCCAGTAATGCTGGAGCTTTGGAGCTTTTGACATTGAAACTGTAATAACGCTCAACTGAATTGTTTTATATAGGACTATTTTGACATTTAACTGTGTGTAAACAAAATCTATACGTATACTAAACTGAATTAGCTAAATTAGAACTGCTTGAATAAACTGAATAGCTTGAAATAGAAATGCTTTTGACAATATGTGAACTTATGCTAAACTGAATTATTTGAAATAGAAGTGGTTATTTGTATAAAAATGGATTTGGCATTAAATAAGCTAGAAAGGTTGATATGCCATAAAACCCAAACAGCCAACTAACTATCCAAAATATAATTACTATAATTTTAATATAACTATTATAACCAATGCTATTATAACTATTATCTAACTATTATTGCTATAACTATTATTTTAACTATCATAACTATGATTACTATTATATCTATTATAATATATTATAACAATTATTACTATAACTACTTTATTATCCATTATAACTATTATAACTATAACTATTATAATAACTATGATAAGTTTTATTACAATAGCTATTATCATAACTATTATAACTATTATAACAACTATTATGACTATTCTATTATTGCTATGACAATTGTTTTAACTTTTATTACTATTATTACTAAAACCAATATTATAACTATTTAACTATTTTTCTATGACTATTTCCATAACTATTATAAGTATTTTTCTATGACTATTTTCATAACTATAATAACTATTATGACTATGATTATTATTTTGGCTATAATAACTATTATTATTAGGGCTATAATTATTTATTATTAAGTCTATAATAGCAATTATTTTGACTTTTATAATTATAATTAATATAATTATTATTTTTGTAACTATCATTACGATAAATATTGTAATAACTTTTACTACTATTTTTTACTATAAGTATTATTATAACTATTATGACTATAATTATTATTACTCTAACTAGTCTATATCCATTATAACTATCATTACTCTAACTCATATCATATCTTTAATAACTATTATCACTATGACTATCATATAGCCAGATATACGCTATGTGTGAAATAGACATAGGGAATCCGAAAACGCCAAATTTTACGAAATTGGTTCAGGTACGAAACTTTTATTCACCTTTTTGAGTTTAAAGGTTTCGACATGAGGAGAGAGAGACACAATCTTTCTATGCTGACTGCTTTTACATCTTCAGCTTTCAACCCAACCAACGCGCGGTGCCCGTAGCGCACAAAGGCGTCCGGCCTCGCCCAGCTCTGAAAGTCAACCTTCTTCTTCCGAGGCAGGAACTCAACTCACTGACTTTTCTCAAATCCCCAAAATCATCCGCGCACGTTTCCGGTGCATGACGTCATTCCCATTCCCCGGTCATATCCCTATCTGGGATTTTTATTTTGACATCTCTGAATGACACATCCTCCCTGCGTGCGCGTGAACACCTGCGCTCATGTTGCACCTAACTAACCCATGTGCTGAGCCGAAAGGTTCTCAGCCTAACTAAACCGAAAGGCAAGATATATAAAACGAAATCCCTCGACCATTATATTACATGACTATCATATCTAATAAAACTATTATTACAATAATATAAATATTATTCAAACTTTTATAACTATTATTAATATGACTATTATTAAAACCATTATAATTATGATTGGTATGACTATTATTATAATCATTTTAACTCTTATTACAATAAGTTTTGAATATAACTATTATAACCATTATTACCATGACTAATATTATAATTATTTTAATTATAACTAGCAAACATATTCGCCTTCTTCTGGGCGCAAATATTTTTTAACTTAATCAAACATATCAAATTAAAAAGACTAACGAAACTAAATCAGGATGAATATGTTAATATTACACTTATTTGTTTTATGACATATTAACCTTCTAGGGTTATTTAATGCCATACTTGTACAATAACATCAGTAGTATAATTTGTTCAGTAGTTAGCGGGGGAAGGGGATTCATACCTTTTCTTTGGTTATTACGAAAACACGAAAGTGAACGTAATAGCGAGACTGGAGTTCGAACTCGCTTACTACGATATCCAAGTCCTGTACGTTAACCATTACGCCACTTGATTTCTATATAAGATTATACATAGAATTGCTTTTGATACAATTGAGAATAAAACAGTTAACATTTGAAATCGATAACAAAAAGTAATTGATGATTTGTTTATTGCTTTTAACGGTAAATCAACCTGTCTAAGGTTATTTTATGTCTAGAAGCTAGAGAATTGCGTTCATATGTACATTCTTTGTGTAGACATTTTTTTACACACTCTCCAATTGAATATGAATAATCTTTTAACAAATTACTTGAACTATAGACGGGACTCAAACAGCTACCACCACTCCGGTTTAAAGTGGACCTGGAAGTAATGGCAACAAAGAGGTGAATCTACACTGTACAGATGTCCAAATTGGAGCCTCAACATCAGATGCAGTTTATTATCACGCCCAGGAAATCCCGTTTTTCAGGGAGGGTCTAAACCCTCTTGACAGGGCGAGCTATAATTGGAATCGAAATCCCTTTATTCTTTGCTCTTTAAGTTAGAGCATTTTTACCGTAACAGAATTCTCGCTACTGTGTGCTATTTTTACTGCGTGACATACAATAATACTTATCTGGTTTCATATTATGTGGCTAAGGTAAGATTATTCGCTTGGTTCTATGGGGCATACTCCTTAAGCAGCCTTTTCCCCTTGTCTAAAAGAGGTAAATGCTAGGTTTATTGTCTTGCCTCCTAAGGCACTACTTAAGGAATATGCTGACGGAATGTAAGCCTTTTGTAAACCACAGTACGACTTGGTGTCACATCTGAGTTTGGTGGGCAGCCAAATAAAACACAATGATAGAAAAATAAAATTATAATATAGGTTTGGCATCTTTATTATATTGGACTGATCGAGTCTGGCGACACTAATATATTGTAAGACCTGTGTTTGCTGACTAGTGAAATAATTTCATTAGAGCTGTGAATTGATTTTTTTTTCTCTCTCTCTCTATTTTAATCAAAACTCCTTCTGTTGCACTTATTACCAGTTTCAGGATAAATTATCTCGATGTTTCGTGCAATGAATTATACCCTGTAACATAGATGGCGATATGGTGTATCGTCGTGGGAAATGGATACGGCGAAGTCAGTTCAAATCCTAGATGAAGCTGTTTGCATTTCTCATAGAAAAAATACCCTTGGAAAAATTATGCATCCAACAATTCTGTTTCCAGTTATGGATAAGTAATAGGGCAGACTAGGTTTTTTTTAACCTTGGTATTGCAACCGGTCTCGGAGAAGGAAAACTCTGAATTCAAACCAAAAAATCTCTCTTTTTGTTAGTTAAAATACAAGTTAGATGTAGAACACTAATATGAAAATCCTTTATTACTGAGACAAGCAAAATGGTGGTCATTTGGAACACGTTCTGTAAAAAATGCATCCTTTAAGCCAGAGAAATTAAATAAATGCTTTTTTAATTGTTAGTATATCAGCTTCCAGGACATGCAATCTCTTTTTTGAGTTCCTTATCTCAGTAATAAATCATTATCATATCCATGGGTTGCATATATTTTTTGAGACTCTTTTGAATAATTTTGTCTCCATATAAGTAGTGATGCAACATATTTTTTTCTCTCTGGTCCAAAGCATTGTGATCGATAATTAATAGCTGTTATAATATACTATTTTCAGGGCGTGTCCTCGTGGTGTAATGGTTAACGCGATGGACTGCGGAATCGTAATAAGCGAGTTCGAACTCCAGTCGCGCTATTACGTTCACTTTCAAACAAATACTCTTGGGAACCCCAATATCCTCCCAGTTAAATAGCAATACTGCTGTTCGGCTAGAAGGATGGCTTTTACATTAAAAAACCCACGAAGGTTGATATGCCATTAAACGATGAAACCAAACCATTCTATTTTCAAATCTGAAACAAATAAGAACAAATTTATTATTAGCAGAGTTATTCGTAGTCACGTGGGTCCCATGTATAATGAGACTGCCTGTACTTAGAGAGCTTCTCTGCCACTACTGAGAATCAGTATACAGTATATAATCCTGAGATTAAGTATATCTGTAACGTTTAAAAAGGAGGAAGAAGTTGAAGGTCACAAAGAAGAAACAAACTTGTTCCCAGGTCACTAAAGCACAGTAGGGAGACAATAAATAATTAGACATCTGGTGGTCACATATGACGATCCCAGAATCCCATACATATCCGGTTTTATCCCTGTATTATGAACAATAAAGACAGACTTTCCCTCTTTGTCACAGTTCTTTGAACAGTAGATACATATCTCCTGCCCTGCCATGATACATAGCTTTACTGTATGATTTATTGTCCGTTATTGTCAATTAAGCATTATTCCGTTTTTGTACCCTTTCTGCATACTGCTGGTTCATAGAACAAAATTTGCATATTTTATATCTGTTAGGACACATTTGTGTATATATCATCATCATCATCATGTCGCACCATCAGCACGGATATCCCTGACCCTTTCTCGCCATCCCTCCCTATCGTGCATTGCTTCCGGCAGGTCTTCAGGGTTACATCCCGTATCAGCACAGAGCTGCTGCATCTAGGTTCTAGCTATTCGTCTTGCCTTTGCTTGTCCATGGGAAGGGGTCCACAGGAGCACATCACTTATGAGTTCGTCCCTACTTCTCCAGCAGTGTCCCGCATGTCAGGTTTGTCTAACTTGGATAGTTTTCGTGATGGGTAGTAGGTGGCCGTTCAGGTGGTACTTTGTGGTATGCTGCCGTCAGGACTTGTTCATTATTGCTCGCAGCATTCTTGTGTAGTTACCGTCAAGCTTTTTCTCCGTACGTTTAGTTAGCGTCCATGTAGTGCATCCATACAGCAGTACCGACACGACCGCTGCTTGGAAGAAACTGCGTTTTATTTTATCGGTCAAGTCTAACTTCCATATGACTGATAGTCTATAGATAGCTGTCCATGCCTTTGCTAGTCGCGTATAGTGTATGATTGAATGTTTCAATATGTATAAATGAACTAGACCTTGCTTTTGTTTATTCAGTATAAGTCTATCGTGGATATATTAATGCTAATATTGTACCTTTGTTAGTGGGGACGCGACTAATATTCTCCTTAGCACCAGCCAATTCAATAGCTCGATAGACACGAATAAATCAAGAAAGTAATTCTTGGATGACGGAATGTTCCCCTCTGGCAATTCATAGTTAACAATTTAAAATTCATCTTCAATAGTCCTCCCTCCCACCAATAATTTCTCTCTAACCTTTTTTGACAAAATCGATTTCAGCTCCAAATGGGAAAAACGTTCTTTGGTGATGAATTTCTAGGCATGAATTGTTTGTCACAATTAATTGTTAAGTATATGAAAAGCCTATGGTATGTGTAGAATTTTAGAAAAGCTTTTAGTTAAGTATAAATTGTGACTTCTAAAAAAGCCTCTTTTTGTTCGGTTAAGTCTCTTCAGATAAACATTATGAGTGTAAGTAATAGCGAAGAATGAGTAAAACTTATTGACGACAAAGGTGGAGAAAAAAGGAAAGCAAAAGCAAACAGTTCCAATCCCTCTAGACGGACTTTTTTTTTCTTTTTCCCCATTTTTGGGGTTTTTCTTCACTCCGGCCAATTTTGAGATCAACTACCTTTACTCATTCCTTGCTATAGCTTGCAGTCATTGTATTTCTATAACGAGACGTGACCGAAAAAAGAGTCCGTTGTTAGAACTTACAATATATGATTTTGTGTTGAAATTGATTCGGGTACTCGCCTTTCAAAAAAAATGTTCGTCTCTGAGGGGGTGTCGCTAATACTAGTTCGCCGTTTTACGGGCAGGGTATCTTAACTTTCAACTTTGCTTCTCGTTCGTCCGGTCTGTTCTTTCTCTCTTCTTCTCTCCTATTAATCGCTTACTCTCTGGTGTTCCTCGTGTTTGACTCCGAGCCTACTTTTATGCAACAAAAATTTGCATACGATGTAGGCCTAGCCTCAACATATTACGCTCACTAACATTCTACATTTTCTCGATTTTCGCCGGCATCGAATTTAAGGTAAGTCTTCTTATTTCTCTGTTCTACACGTTAAACAAAATCTTGCCCACTTTCTGCTCGAATTTCCATTTGACTCTCGTTCTCTGTCACAGCTTTACTTAAAGCTATTCTTAAATTATTAAGTATGGATTATTGATGATGAATGTTCTGCAATCTCAAGAAATATTCGTAACGTCATGAGGCTTTTTTGTGTATTTACTAAACCGAACTTAGTTTGGCATCGGGAGTGTAGCTGGTTCTTTAGAAAGAGATAGAATACGTAAAAGGAGGAGGCGTAATTAGCGTAATGGTTATCGTCGTAAGAAATGAAATCCGTAACCCAAGTTCAAATCCAACGCGAAACTATTTGCGTTTCACTTCTCGCTAATGCCCTTGGGAAAGGCATGAATCCATCAAGTTTCCTTCCCCCAGATTAGGTTCTTAAGCTTCGGTCTGGCTACCAGTTTAGGAAAAAGAAATCCTTGATTCAAATCAGGTTTACTTCACTTAAAAATTAACCTTGTGTTTCATCTTATTCATGAGTGAATGGTTTGGTTTATACACACATATAAGAAAGGCCATTAAAAAGTTACTTAAATAATTTTAAATCAAGGATTATTTATTATTTTGTATTTTTTTAAGTGAAGATACTGTTTTGAAAGAAGTAGATAAGAAATCTGATCAAAAAATCTATTGATAGGGCTTGGAATATGTCAACTTTACCCTCTGCCGAGGGATAAGACTTCAACATGAAATGAAAATGAAATTACAACAGATGGTTAGGAACCAGGTCTGGGACTCTGGGATATGTGGAGTGGTCGTTCATTGCCATTACTCCCAGTTCCAATTTGACCCGGAATTGTAATACTTGTTTGTTTCAATCTATGGGTATAATCGATTTATTTGAAAAATATTTGTTTTAACTTATTCGCATTTTATCGGAATACTTGAACCCATATAATTCTGTGCAAATTATTTGTATTAAGAATTGTTATTTAAAGCTAGAATTGTTTATTAAGGATTATTATTATCATCAGTTACTTGATACCATAAAACTGTGTGCCAATTGTTTGTATTAAGAATTGTTATTTAAAGCTAGAATTGTTTATTAAGGATTATTATTATTATTTACTTGAAACAATATAACTGCATGCAAATTATTTGTATTAAGAATCGTCACTTTAAGTTCTAATTGTTTACTAAGGATTATTATTATTAGTTATTTGAAACCATTTAACTGTGTGCGAATTATTTGTATTAAGAATAGTTACTTGAAACTAAAATTGTTTACTAAGGATTATTATTATTAGTTACTTGAAACCATTTAACTGTGTGCGAATTATTTGTATTAAGAATAGTTACTTGAAGCTCTAATTGTTTACTAAGGATTATTATTATTAGTTATTTGAAACCATATAATTGCTTCCAAATTATTAGTGTTAGATAGGAATACTTGAAACCGTGTAACTGTGTGACAACATGATTATTATTAGATAGAAACATTTACTTAAAACGATGTAATTATGATTTAACTTTCGACGTTAAATTGCCCAAATGGGTGTCGATATGTCATTGAACAAATTGACCAAATCAAACCAATTTATTGATATTAGATAGGAAAAATTGAACTAATGTAACCGCGTGCAAATCATTTATATTCGATTCGATTTTATTTAATTGTGTGGAAACGAATGATTATAGATAAATAAATGCATTTTTTTTCAAATAAAATGGAACATATAATGATATGTCAATAAACAAATGAATAGAACCAAAATATAACCTTTACAAAAGGACCAAAATTTGGCATTGAATTACGCATAAGGAGTTGGTATGCCGTTAAACAAATAACCCAAACAAAACCAACTATAATTCACCATGTACAAATAAATCAAATTAACCCATACAAAAGGATCAAATTTTGGTATTACATTACTCATTAGCAGTTGATGGGCTTTTTGCATGGGTTCATCATCATCATCATCTTGTCGTACCACCAGCACAGATATAACTTACCCTCCCTCGCCACTCCTCCCTATCGCTCATTGCTTCTGGCAGGTCCTCAGGGCTACATCCCGTATCTTCACAGACCTGCTGTATGTAGGTTCAAGCTGGTCGTCCTGCTTTTGCTTGGCCATGTGAGGGGGTCCATAGGAGAACATCACTTATGAGCTCGTCTCTGCTTCTCCAGCAGTGTCCTGCATGTCTGGTTCAGGTCCTCAGGGCTACATCCCGTATCTTCACAGACCTGCTGTATGTAGGTTCAAGCTGGTCGTCCTGCTTTTGCTTGGCCATGTGAGGGGGTCCATAGGAGAACATTACTTATGAGCTCGTCCCTTCTTCTCCAGCAGTGTCCTGCATGTCTGGTTCGTCCAACTTGGATAGTTTTCATGATGGGTAGTAGCTGTCCATGCCTTTTCGATCGCGTGTCGATGTCTTTTCGGTTAATGAGACACTGCTTCCTAGGCAGGTGAACTTGTTGATACAAAACAAAACGAAAATATATAATTTTACATTATGTGAAACTGTAACACTATGTAGGTGGTCCGCCAAGCAGACGATCCCTTTGTCTGTTTTGGCGCGAAACCAGACAAAGGGTTTGGACTCGAGATCTCGACGCAACCGGAAGTAGGAAGGTAACCCCAGTCAGAGAGTTGGACAAAGGAAGCCAGAGAAGTCAGTTGGCGAAGAGAGACGGAGAAGGACAGTTGGCAGTCGACACCGAACAGCAGAAGAGGCCAGTCGGATGAGATAGGGTCTAGCAGCAGTGAGGGAAGACCAGTCAAGATGAGTCAGCACTCCTCGTAGTTTGTAGAATTTTCGCTAGAAATACACGCTAGCGTTAGTCTACTCAACTTAACCTTCTTGCACTTGAGTTAACCCAAGTGTTCGTTTGTTCTTTGTTCTTTCCTCCTACTCCCTTGATTGTATTTCTTGTGCCGTAAAGAAAAGTGAGATACCCCTATCGGAACCCGTAGATGATCACCGGCCAAGACTGAAATGGTTTAAAGAAATTGATGTAACGGGGGGCCGAGGGGGTAATGTCACAAAACTTTAATTTAGATGCATGCACAGTTGAGCAATTTCTATAATAAAATGATAATATCTAGACGTCTAGCTTGCAATCTAGACGTCATGGACAAACTAAATGAGTTTAAAACCCAATACATATTGATCAGCAGTTTTGGGCGAAACACAGAATCTTGCTACTATGTCCATACTCAACATAGCCAAGTCGTCTGAGACTGTAAAATACACCCACTGCATCTCTGCACAGGGGTAAGATCCCCTTAAGAGAGTCCAGGATATGATATTAAACAATCTAAAAGTGAGGCTCCAGTAATGCTGGACCTTTGCGAAATGCTGAATACCCCTTCGTTGCCATTGCTCCCCGGTCAACGTGAAGTGGTTGCACCTGATAAGGTCCTATCTATAGATCAAACAGACTGTTTCACATTTAAACTGAGTGCAAACAAATGACTTATGCTTAACTGAATTGTTAGAAATAGAACTGTTTGATCCTTTAACTGTGCACAAACAAATCACTGATGATTAATTGAATTGTAATGGATATATAGCAATACTTGGAAACATTTTACTTTGACTTTTCTAAATTGAATTGTTTGAAGTAGAACTGTTTAATCATTTTACTGTGTATAAACAAATGACTGGTATTTGATTGAATTGTTAGTGATATATAACAATACTTGGAACTATTTAACTTTCTTAACTCATGCTAAAATGAATTGTTAGAAATAAAACTGTTCGATCATTTAACTGTGTGTATCAGTAAAATGTGTTTACAAATCATATATTTAATATATGTAAAAACAGGATTTGTTATCAAATGAACAATAGTAGTTGATATGCCATAAAACCAAACCAAACCAAACCAAACCAAATCAACGAAACCAAACCATACTCAACTGGTCTTGTTCCGTTTTCTAAATTGAAAATTCGTCTCACTGCCAAAATTTAAAGGCATGAAGCACATAAAAAAATGTTAGAACACAGTTTCAACCGTATCCAAATATGAGTTTCCATAGCACTTTGACCAATGGAAAACTCCCTGGAATATGTATGCTGAGTGGCGAGGAGATTATTCTGAAGAAAAAGGTCTTCTTCATTGTCCATTTCTTCCTTGGCCATTACAACTTTGATATGAATATTTTTTGTATGCCCGTATATTGCTGCCAATTTTCATAAAAATCAAATTTGGGCTCAGCCAAAAATCCTCTTGCCCAATTGGCTGGGGGTTTAGAATACATTGACTGTACCCCAATTAGTGTCCTGATTATGACGTCAAACAGTCTGATGGTGGGGTCCCAGTAATGCTGGGGCTTTGGGGAATACGGAGTACCCCTTCATTGCCATTGCTCCCAGGTCCACTTTCGCCCGACGTGGTAGCACCTGATAGGGCCCTATCTATGGGTTAAATAGAACAAACGGCATACTTATGCTAAACTGAATTGTTTGATTAAACTGAATAGCTTGAAATAGAAATGTTTTTGACAATTAAACCGTACTTATATTAAAATTGCGTGCTTATGATAAACTGAATTATTTCAAATAGAACTATTTTTTGACATTGAAACTATATTTACACTAAACTGAATTGTTTAACATGGAACTGTTTTGACATGTAACTGTGTGTAAACAAAATCTGTACTTACACTAAACTGAATTAGCTGAATGAGAACTGCTTGACTAAACAGAATAGGTAGAAATAGAAATGTTTTTCACAATTAAACTGTACTTACATTTAAACTGCGTGCTTATGTTAATCTGAATCATTTGAAATTGAACTGTTTTTGACATTGAAACTGTACTTACACTAAACTGAATTATTATACATATCTGCTTGAATAGTTTGAAATAGAAATGTTTTTGACAATTAAACTGTGTACTCATGCTAAACTGAATTGTTTTAAATAAAACTGATTATTTAAATAAAAATGGATTTGGTGTTAAATAACCAACAAAGGTTGATATGCCTTAAGACCCAACCGACCAACGACCAAAAATCCTGGTTTTATCATTCTAAATGCGATCTATAATCAAAACAGATACTATTAGGTATTATTTGTTACCAAAATCTACAACATTCTGGGGACTACACATGGATGCTGCCAGTAGTTTTAAACAAATCTTGGAAGCAACAACCCACAAAAGAGTAGCTGTACGGCCACTTCCCTCCCATCTCACAAACCATCCAAGTAAGACAAGCAAGACATGCTGGAAACTGCTGGAGAAGTAGGTACGAACTCATATGCGACGTTCTTCTGTGGAGTATTATACATGGACACACCAGTGTTGGCCGACGAACAAAAAACTTACATTCATCAGCTCTGAGCGGACACTGGGTACCGTGTAGAGAGACTGCCCAGATCAACGGATGAAAGGGACGGTTGAAGAGAGGGAGAGAGAGTCAAGAAAATTTGTGCTATCAGCAAAACTTTATGATAATAATGATGATAGCATTGAAATTCTGTAACTAAAACTAAATGTATATAATATTTATGTGTTATAGTGAGATATGTAATCGCCACCGGAACATTTTAAATAAGGGACCGTGTCACCGGTCACCAAAGATAGGAGAACACAGAGAGACTCCCTGGACTGAACACGATAAATACTACACATTCTCTCTCTGTAAATCTTTTCAATAAACTTACTTTCTTTATTTAAACCTATAGTACATATTCATTCCTTTATTTCTTGCACTGAATACTATCCCTTGATTATCCTTATATTATCGTGACCACAGGATATATCACTATGTAAGGAGTTTGAAGTAAACTGTTTAGGAGAAGGAAAACATTGAATTCAAACCTGCTTTACTCCGCATTGACCCTGTATCCTATTTTTCTCGTGCTAAAGTGACTGTGTAACCATATATATAAGAGGAGAAATTATTATTGGACAGATAAAATTTTCATGCTGTAGTTTATGGTAATCATCATCATCATCATATCGCGCTGGTAGCACGGATATCCCTGACCCTCTCTCGCCACTCCTCCCTATCGTTCATCGCCCTAGGTAGGTCTTCAGGACAACATCCTGTCCGTTTTGATTGTATTTATTTACCCAATCCCCCCGCAAGAAAAGAATGCAGCACAAACTCAGTTATAGGTAAAGTTCGAATTTTAAGTTCTGAGTTTGAATTCAGAGTTGTTTTTTTTTTGGGGGGGGGGTTCTCCAAGACCGGTTGCCATAACAAGGTTAAAGAACCTAGTCTACCCAACTATTTAGCCATAAAAAGAGACGGATCTGTACTTTTCCGAAGGCTATTAGTATCATGTGAAATTATAACAGCCTCGGCAAGGGTTGAACTCGGATCAGCGTGTCCATTTTTAACGACGATAGTCATTACATCTTGATTTGATTTTATGATATACACTAGAAAGGATAAAATCTCGATATAGTTAGTTTAGAAGAAAATCTACATTTTGCCAAAAAGAAAAAACGCGTTGAAACCATCAAACACATAATAAGCGAATGCAGCAAATTAGCACTGAAAGAGTATAAGACTAGACACGACGGGGGGGGGGGCAAGGTGATCCACTGGGCGATGTGCAAGAAATTTTAATTTGACCAGACGAACAAATGGTATAGGCACAACCCAACATCTGTCCTAGAAAAAGACACACATAAATTCCTTTGGGACTTTGACAAACAGACGGATCACCTAATCTCGGCCAGAAGACCAGACCTAATAATAATCAACAAAAAAAAAAGAGAATTTACAAAATTGTCGACTTTGCTGTCCCGGCTGACCACAGAATAAAACCGAAAGAAAGTGAAAAGAAGGATAAGTACCTCGACCTTGGTAGGGAATGGAAAAAATATGGAACATGATGGTGATAATTTTACCAATTGAGATTGGTGCTTTTGGTACAGTAACTAAAGGATTATTAAATTGCCTGGAGGACTTGGAAGTTGGCGGACGAGTGGAGACTATCCAAACTACTACATTATTGAGAACGGCCAGAATACTGAGAAGAGTCCTGGAGACTTGAGGAGACTTGCTGTCACTCAAACTCCAGTGAAAGACCATCAGCTAACTCTGTGAAAAACTCTGATGAGTAAATAATATATATATATATATATATATACTGATAGACTAATAAGATTTTTATATATTTTGTGTTTAGCCACTTTTGTACCTCTTTCCTTCTGACCTTTCTTAATTTCAATGTTTCTAATCAATATTCATGTCTCATTTGATATTTTCCAAATCTTTTGTCTTAGCTAAAAATTCACAGATTTTTTTTTTTTTTCTCTTTTATGACAAATTTTAAAGTCGACTCACATGTTAATTAATTAAAATTCACATCAATAATGATGATATGAATACAGAAAGATATTCACTGCAGACAAACCAGTGAAGTCACCGTAGTATCATGGTATAAGTGCTTTCCTGCGACCACGACGTAAGCGAGTTCGAACTTCAGTTGCTCTATCACATTCCCTTTCGGTCAAATAATCCTGTGGGTTACGTGCTTAGAACTTCGATCGACAAAATCAGAGAAAATGGCAAAAGATACCCCGCAAAAACAATCACGGACGCCGACTACGCTGATGACTTGGCGTTACTGGCGAATACGCCTAATCAAGCAGAGACACATCAGCATAGTCTGGAACGAGACGCAGCTGGCATTGGCCTCCATGTCAATGCACACAAAACTGAATATATGTGTTACAACCAAACGGGCAACATTACCACACTAGACGGAGCCTCTCTGAAACAAATCCACCTACCTAGGAAGTAGCGTCTCATCAACCGAAAAAGACATCGACACACGACTGACGAAGGCATGGACGGCTATCGATAGGCTCTCGATCATATGGAAATCAGACCTAACCGATAAAATGAAACGCAGTTTCTTCCAGGCAGCGGTTGTATCGATACTGCTATATGGATGCACTACATGGACGCTAACTAAACGGCTGGAGAAGAAACTAGACGGAAACTGCACAAGAATGTTGAGAGCAGTATTGAACAAGTCTTGGCGACAACACCCCACGAGACACCAACTATACGGACACTTGCCCCCCATCACGAAAACTATACAAGTAAGACGAACCAGACACGCGGGACACTGCTGGAGAAGCAAGGACGAGCTCATAAGTGATGTACTCCTATGGACCCCTACATATGGCCGTGCAAAAGCAGGACGACCAGCTCGAACTTACATACAGCAACTATGTGAGGACACAGGATGTAACCCTGAAGACCAGCCGGAGGCGATGAACGATAGTGAGAAGTGGCGAGAGAGGGTCGGGGATATCCGTGCTGGCGGCGCGACATGATGATGATGATGATGAGATAGTAGCACGGTTGTTCTTCTCTAAGGACGGTTTTGGTATTAGATAACCCATGATGGTTGATATTCCATTAAAACAAAGTAACCAAACCAAGCTTTGATTTAATCAAGGATCTTCTGATAGATATGAACAGACTGGGGGTGCCTGTGGTGTAATGGTTATCGTCGTAGGAAATGGACACGACGACACGAATTCAAATCCTGGATGAGACTGATAGCATTTCACATAGCACTTGGGAAAGGTATGCATCCAATTATTCTCCCTCCAGCTAAGGGTAAATAGTAGGGTAGACTGTTTTCTTCAGCAATTAGTTTAGGAGAAGGAAAACTCTGAATTCAAACCTGTTAAACTTCGCTTAAAAAATTGACCTTGCGTCAGGGGGGTGGTAAATAACGATATGAACAGTTTGAGATGGAATTTGTGAATGCTATGAATCACATTCCAAAAATATAATAGAAAACCAACAAAGTGTACAGCTATTATACGCCTTATGAATATTATAGACAAATAAAAAGTGCGATAGAAATATTATTATGAATCAAATAACCCATAAGGATTTGATTGGCCGTTGAATAAACCACACATATCTCCACTGCACAGAGAATATATATACTTTAGTTAGCAGCTGTTTTATGGCATATCAACTCTTCTGGGTTATTTAATGCTAAATCCTACATATAAATAAGTTGTAAGTAAAGTTAGCGACCGTGATCGAGGACTACCTGGAGGCTCCCTTTTCTATAGCTGCTACACCGCTACTCCTTTCCCTGGATTGCTTCACTTACCCTTGGCCGTACCTTATAATACTGAGTGTTAAACGAAGAGGCATCAAGTACCATTTTTGAGCCTTTGGTATGACTCGACCTGGGATTGAACCTCGGTCTCCCGGACCATTAGTAAACATTCTAACCATTTTGCCAAAATAATAGACTGTTGTTAACTTCAAATGAGTTGTTAGAGTTCATTTGTTTGCACATAGTTAAAAGGTTTTAAATAGTTTCATAATACAAATGTATCCTCTCAAATAACTTATAATAAAAATCTGGACCTGGGAGTAATAGCAACGGAGGGACACTACATATTCCCAAAATCTCCAGAACTGGAGCCTCACCATAAGATGCATTTTATTTTCATATCCAAAATACTTGCGGGGTTCGTCTTACTAGTCTGCAGAAATGCAATCGGCGTGTTTTACTGCCACACCTGACAGAGTGGATGCACACACACACACACACACACACACACACATTAGGCGCCTCTGGTGGTGTAATGGTTAGCAAGCTGGACTAGCAAACCTACACGAGTGAGTTCGCGTCTCATTGGGTGCCCCTTTCATATGGCCTTGTGCCACATCTAAGCAAAATGCTTAGTAAATTACCACACACACACACACATATATATATATATAAGTTTGTGCATATGCATATGTATAGCCATATGTATATGAGCGTATATGCATAAGTATATGTGTTCATGTATATATATATATGTGTGTGTGTGTGTGTGTTTATTTGCATGTTTGTGTGTGTCATTAATACCTCTCTGTATGTATATGTCTACATATATATATATATATATATATATTTATTTACATACTGTGAATATATGTATATGTGTAGATATATATTTATATATATATATATATGTGTGTGTGTGTGTGTGTGTGTGTGTGTGTGTGTGTGTGTGTGTGTGTGTGTGTAAATAGCAAGAGCCTGTCGACCAAGGTTTCTCACACCAGATCGTCAGGATATTTCTGATCAAAGAGGGTAGGCCAAAACGACATTTTATTAGTAAAAGAGCCACCAGAAGAAATAAGATATTAGCATAAAAACAACCAAACCTGTATACTATTTGCCATGTAGCCAAGCTTTTTTTTTTATGTCTGCAAGCATTAAGTAGTTCAGATCTTTGGTTGAGTAATTCATTGGGGTTATTTTATTTGCTTTTATTAATTAAGTCGGCCAGATTAGACATGAAACTATAGCTTAATTTAAAGCTATTTTTGTTTAATATTTTATTTAGTTTCTTAGTCAGAGGAAAATCGTTCTGTAATAATCTAAAGAATTCCTTTCCTGATATATTAGCAATGGTCATATTATATGGCGGCATAAACCAGAGAATTTTCTTTGATCCGTTCTTCCCCCAATTACGTACATTGGATGTTTCATCGGTGGCTTTATAAAAAAAAGTTTGGTTTTGATAACCACTATTTTTAGAACCTGCTCATAATCCTGCTTGCTTTGAGTAAAAGTGTTGATATTAGAAGAATTAATAGATAATCTACACGTAATAACATTAGGAATATCTTTGAAAATTTATCTAGAGGGGTTAGAACCGACATTGATATAACATGGGTCATTTAACACCGAAATATAACATGAATATTGGTTATTTTTCCCGTCGTCTCGATAAAGGTCATGGTTTGAAGGGTTAATAATATTGTTGAGGTTGTATTACAGCAAGCAACCTACTAATTCACCGATTACCACCATCAAAAGCCCCCATAGCGTTATCAAAATTATCACCAACTCCTTTTTTAATCTACAAAACCTCATCATAGAACAGCAATGATTTTCGGCAATGTTTAATTATTTTGACTTTATCCTCCGATATCAACATATATTCGCAAACTCGAATAAATGCTTCGTTTACAGTTTTTTTCTGTAATTGACGGTTAAAATTCTTGTTATATTTCATGAAGGAGCATGTATTACTTTTGCTAGAATCTTTAAACCATTTGATGCAATCATTCATATTACGCTATTGGTTTATGGTTAGAGCTATACTAAACCCAGCACAAGTATCTTGCAAAGTAAGCTTACTAATCTTCCCCGTTTGTGTATTAGTGGGATTAATTAATCTATATGCCGGATTAGAACGGAAATCACTTTTGTGGTCCTTTAAAGTGATAAAACAATTTTCACATTAAAATTTTTCTATACGATCTTCTATATTCAATTTACTAGTTAATAATTCGGCTTCCTTATTCAGATGAGCCGTTAAATTAGGCGGAGCTTTTTTGTAATGTGTGACATTCATTAATATTTATTAGGTACACCCCAGCTATATAATTTGGAACGAGCAGTTTGCAGGCATAGGCCTCCTTGTCAACGCACACAAGACGGAATAAATGTGCTTTAATCAAAGAGACAACAGATCCACACAAAACGGTAGTTCTCTGAAACTAGTGAACAAATTTACCTACCTAGGAAGCAGTGTCTCATCAACCGAGACAGACATTAACACGCGACTAGCAAAGGCATGGACAGCTATCGATAAGCTATCGGTCATATGGAAGTCAAACTTGACCGATAAAATAAAACGCAGTTTTTTTCCAAGCAGCAGCTGTGTCGATACTGCTGTATGGATGCACTACATGGACTAAACGTATGGAGAAAAAGCTTGACGGCCACAACAAAAGAATGCTGCGAGCAATATTGAATAAGTCTTGGAGGCAGCACACCACAGAGCAGCAGCTGTACGGCCACTTACCACCCATCACGAAAACTATCCAAGTTAGACGAACCAGACATGTGGGACACTACTGGAGAAGTTGGGACGAACTCATAAGTGACGTACTCCTGTGGACCCCTTCACATGGACGAACAAAGGCAGGACAACCAGCTATAACCTACATACAACTGTGTCGATACAGGATGTAGCCTTGAAGACCTACGAGAAGTGATGGACGATAGAGAGGGTAACGTGAGAGGATCAGGGAGGTCCACGCTTGTGGCGCGACATGATGATGATGACATCCTATATAAATTACCCGACTTATCTGCCTGAACAAAGATTTTTTGGCACCCTCAATATCTTTACATTCACTCTTTATTTGCTGTTGTATGCTATTATTGACATTTCTGTGCCTTACAGACTTAACTAGCCCGATAAAATCCGAATCAAAAGTATCTAATTCTTTGTGGTGCGGGGGTGGGCATTTGTTTTAAAGCCAGGGAATTTGTCTGGGAATTGTTTGTAAGAAAAAATGTGCTTTACATCTCATTTGAGAGATAAAAGATTTAATCTTTTTTAATAACTCTAATTTATACTTGCCGTTTATTTGGTAGCGGAATATTTTTAAAAGAATAAGCGATGCGCATTTGGTCTATTACGCATGAAACTTAAATGTGCTCAATAGAGGTAACATGAACTATAATTATTATATATCTATCTAGACATTGCCGAGCAGGTTGAATATTTCCAAACAGTACGGATGTTTATAATCTTTTCTTTTTTATTGAATTTTTTCCAGATCTCAGTTTGTGTAAACTTCTCTTTATTTACAAATTGCATCATCTGTTTTTTTCAAGTCGCCAGTTATAGGTTTAAAAATATAGATAAATTTATATATATATACGTATGTGTGAGTGTGTGTGTGTGTGTGTGTGTGTGTGAGGGTCATTCAATTTTTTTCCATAAATGTTAACTCTGTGTTGTTTGGAATTGGTTTAAACCAAAATTTTTTTTAATTATGCAAAATATTTGGCTATTAGAAATGGCGGCAAATGAAAGAGTTGATCAGAGGTCTGTTATCTAAATGTTGGTGGCTGAGAAGTGCAAACCATGTGAAATTTACGGAAGAATGTGTGATATGTACAGAGAAGCAGGTTTAAGTAAAAAAAGATGCTCCTAGCGTGAACAGAGGTGTCATCAAATTTTTGGTGGTTGTAAAGTGCAAACCATGTGAAATTTACGGAAGAATGTGTGATATGTACAGAGAAGCAGGTTTAAGTCAAAAAAGGTGCTCCTAGCGTGAACAGAGGTCTGTCATCAAATTTTTGATGGTTGTAAAGTGCAAACCATGTGAAATTTACGGAAGAATGTGTGATGTGTACAGAGAAGCAGGTTTAAGTCAAAAAAGATGTTCCAAGCTTGAACAGAGGTCTGTCATCAAATTTTTGGTGGTTGTAAAGTGCAAACCATGTGAAATTTACAGAAGAATGTGTGATGTGTACAGAGAAGCAGGTTAAATTCTAAAAAGATGCTCCTAGCGTGAACAGAGGTCTGTCATCAAATTTTTGGTGGTTGTAAAGTGCAAACCATGTGAAATTTACGGAAGAATGTGTGATGTGTACGGAGAACCATGTTTTAGTAAAAAGAAAAAAATCTTTACAAATAAACTAAGGATGGGTTTGCCAAAACGAGTCTGGGTCAAAAATACGATGGAGTGGAAACTTGCTGAGTGTTCGGAAAATACAAATTTCCAGGTGCAGCGATTACTAAAGAAGGTCATGCTGCCAGACTTCTGAAACTTGAAAGAACCCATCACTATTGATTTTCAGTGCTTCCTTTTCCCAACTCTTTAGGCAAAGTTCATCTTTTTTATTGAATTTCACTCTTATATATATATATATATATATACTAA
>OY757938.1:7801759-7816759 GCA_963585895.1 Sepioteuthis lessoniana
AATACATTAATCCGAAATTGAACCTAATAGGGCGCCTGCAGTTCAAACTTGCTTACTCCAATGTCACTGTCCCGCTCGTTAACCACTGCGCCACGGGGACACAAATGGCACAAATAGAATGTATAAACAAAATGAATTTTCGTTTAACAAAACTTTTTAGTACATCATTTTCCCGAGTGGCGTCGGGTTCATCTTATAATATATATATATATATATATATATTTTCATACTGTCGTATTTAATTCCAGTTTCCCCCTTTCCCCATATATATATATATATATATATATATATATGTATATACTAACTTTCAGTACTCTCACTGTGAATTGATGTTTCACGTAAAAGAAAGTCTTGTCACAAGCGTAAAGACGAAACCGATAAGTTTGGGGATAAGCTCAGCTCTTTCAATATGTATGCCAAATGAGGCCACATGACATACCGGAAGAAGACAGGAAAATGGGGGAGGAATAAATAAGGAGAAAAGAAGTAAAGCAAAACGTGCAAAAATAAAGAAAAATGCATATTATATATATATATATATATATATGAATTTTATATTTTTCTATTTATATAGTATCAAGCACTTTCTTTTTGTTTTTACTTTGAAAGTTTATGATATTAAACCAAATACTTACGCTTGCATATTTTGTAAAATACAGTGTTTTATGGCGAAAAAGGTTGGATAACCAACTTTCTCCCATGGGTCCCAACACATGGACGTGCTAGAGTTAGATGTCCAACAAGGATTTATTGACATCAGCTCTGTACGGACACGGGATGCAGTCTAGAGTGTTGTATACTCTTATACATGCATAAACATATCGAAGCAATGAAGACGAGCGACACAGTTCTTTAGAAAAATATGTACCTCTCACTTTATTTGAAAGGGTTGTGTGTGAGAGGGAGTTGGAGACCGAACAGAACTGCAACATATTGACCCCCACTCTTCTGGCCATCAGGGTTTCTTTCCCGTTCTCCAGGGTTGCTCAACCGGAGGCTCGGAGGCCCAGCTCTCTGCTGGGAGCGGGCTTTCTCTACCACATCTTTCCAAACTGGCCTGGTCTCCAAATTCTCCGATCTCCAAACTCAGTCGGGGGTCCCAAGAGCCCCTTCTGCTGGTTGCTGGCTTTCTCTACCGCATCTTGTCACCAACTAACTAATCTCCAAACTGGTTGAATTTCCTGTGCACTGAGTTATATAATAGTTCAACGTCCACTCCTTTGGAATGGCATGTTTTTGATCGTCATCGAGCGGAAATATCTGTCATGCAGTTCACAGGTCACCCTCTTCCGGTGCATCAGTTTGTGACTGTACCGTGGAATTTTAACCCTGTCCCATATTGTCAGCCAAGCTCGCCCACGCCAACTGAATATGCACTTCCGCCGTCTTTGGAATGGCATAGTTGGCCGGGTCGGAGGTCAATATACAATAAGAGGGCCTGGCAGAAATTATAGACGATAGGGAAGGATGGAGAGAAAGTCAGAGAACTCCGTGCTATCAGTACGACTTGGTGATTATGATGATGATGATCATCATCATCATAAAGATAATTTAATACCAAACACACATTTGTATTTAGCTAATAATTCGCTGCATTCATTCAGCAGCTTATGAATGTCTTTAAACATAAAGATTTATAAGCTTTTTCTCCGAGTATTATAATATATAAAGAGAGAAAGAGTGAGAGAGAGATAGAAAGAGAGGGTTACTAGTTCCCTTGCACCACAGCGGTGATAGTTTGAAATGTGAGAAGTATTTCGGTCGCACTACGCTCCCCCATAGGGGTTGAGCACTCTGGCGAAGGAATTTTCGGCCGCCGTTCGCATAATACAAAAGCGCTTCGAAAGAATTGAGCACTCTAGTAGCCGATAGGGTATAAAAAATGTAAACAAACGGACCCAGCTGCTGCTGCTGCTGTTGCTGCATAATACCAATAAAATTCCCTTAGCCAACGTGGTCTGCTTGTTAGCCGAGCGTTCTGAGATTTAGTCTAACGCAAAGTTGGATGGGTTTCGATCCCGGCTTCGAGCACTCTATGTGTCTAGCCACACTGAAGAGTTCTGATAGAACGAAACAGTCTGTCTGTGGATGATAATATATACGCTCCCCCATGGGGGTTGAGGACTCTGGCGAAGGAATTTTCGGTCGCAGCTTGCATAATGCAAAAGCTCTTCGAGAGAATTGGCTAAAGGTTTCGATGTTAAATCCGAATGATCATTCAACAAAACCCAAGACAGTCTTCGGCATTTAATAACACCCTTGAATTTGTCATGACATAAAACCGACCACCCAAGCCGAAGCCAAATTTTGATAATTCAATTAAATGGGTAAATTAATTAGGATTAGAGAGGATTTAGGAAATAATCATTAAAATCATCTTGTAATATATAGATATATATATACATATATATATATAGATTTTCATAATGTCGTATTTAATTCCAGTTTCCCCCTCTACCTACCTATAGGTAAATACGGCTATTTGCGAAATGTACAGGGGAGGTTCATTATACATATATACATAAGGTAGAACACATAAAGAACATAGGAATTTCGAAATTCGAAAACACGTAACGACTTCTGGTTCAGGTACAAAACCTTATTCTTAACTTTGAGTTAAAGGTTTCGACATAAGGAGGAGAGACACAATCTTGCTATGCTGTCTTATTCATCTGGCCCCTATCTCGTGCGGCATCCACGGCGCGCAAATTCGTCTCGCCTCAGCGAGCCCCAAAAGTCGACCGTCTTCGTCCAGTGTCTAGTCTCAACTCTCTAACTTTCTTCAAATCTCCCACAAACCTCTGCACGCTTCCGATGCGTGACGTCACCCGCACCCTGTCACTCCGTTCCGTCATCACGGGCTAATGTGACATCTCTGATTGGCACGTCCGCCCAGCGCGCGCGTTACCACCTACATCAAGGTTTGCACCTAACTAACCCATGTGCTGAGCCGAAAGGTTCTCAGCCTAACTAAACTCAAAGGCATGAACCGAAATCCCTTGGCCATTACGTTACATATATATATATATACATATTTACCAACCCCTTCGCTCGGGCAGGATATGACACAAGGTCAATTTTAAGGCGGAGTTTAACAGGTTTCAAATCAGAGGCTGAAGAACCTAGTCTGCCCTACTATTTACCCATAGCTGGAGGGAGAATAATTGGATTCATACCTTTCCCAAGGGTATTAGTGCTATGTGAAATGCAATCAGTCTCGTCCAGGATTTGAACTCGTGTCGCCGTGTCCATTTCCTTCGACGATAACCATTACACCACGGACACCTCCATATATATATATATATATACTCCCTTTCAGTACTATCACTGTAAATTGATGTTTCACGTAACAAAAGAAAGTATCGCCAAAAAAATAAGATATAAAATGCTTTATATTTTGCAGTGAAAGGAATAAATAGAATTGCCGATTCATCTAATAAAGAATACGTTTTAAATGTAAACCAGCAAGATAGAAGCATAAAAAACACTGCTAATTCTGCTTATTGAAGTCACAGTTGCTTAGTTGATTGGTTTATTTGTTTAACAGCATATTAACTGGTTATGGGTTATTCAATGCCGCAATTTTATTCATTCTAAACATTTGACTGTATTCATGACTTTATGTTCAATGTTCCCTTTTGAATTTTGTCGGTTGCTATCAGTTTGAATTACATAATCGATTAGTGAAATCGAATATTGATGGGTAGTGTAACATTTGAATAAAGTAATAACCACTAGAACGGCTGGAAAGATACCAGGTTTGTTTGACAGATACTGAACTTTAGGGGTAATAGAAAGCTTGGCTAGGATTAGAGAGTCTCAATAATGTGACCAAACAGTCGTAGAAAAAAGAAAGTTATCGTTAGTTGATTATGGGACGTTGACCAGTACTAATAAGTGAAAATAGTAACGCATGTTTTCCTGTCACTGGGACAGACTCACAGATGTACACGAGTTGTATGTAAGTAACGAGAAGACGTCAAAGTTAAAAAGAAATCAAATAAGTGTGCACACAAAAGCAACTGGTGTTTTATCCTTCCCAAAAAGAGATGTTTATTCCTCATGATGAAACAGCATTCAATCCTCAAAGAAAAGATTTAGACCATCAATACAACACGACGACGGAGTAAAACGATTATCGCCATCGTACGAAAAAGAGAGCAGAGGGATATCTAACATTTGCACAGTTAAATCGCATCAAATATCCCTACCTAATACAAAACCATTTTCGCACACTTGTTAGATTTCAAGTATTCCTATCTAATACAAATAATTGTCTTAATTGGGAATACTTTTGAGATGAGGCTTCTTGATATGAGAATTATTTTTTTTATTCATCGTGGACATTTTGTCCTCATCTTGGTAGTTTTTTTGTTGTTTCTTTTCACTACGTTTCGGCCAAATTTCACCTCTGACCTTCTTCAGGTGATTAACCGCGACCTCGGATAGGAATGCTGAGTCTTGTAATCGTATCCCCAGTAATTACTGACTTTCATAGTTGCTGTCTATCACGTTTTTGACCAAGTAACCCTCTGGCCGGCTTGGGTAGGAATTGAAACCGCTATTTTCTGACAATGCTCACCTGGAACCGTAGAGACTCAACGCCCTCTATCCGCTGCGTCACGGGCAACCAAGATGAGGACAAAAAGTCCGCAATAAATAAATAATTAATTCTCAGATTAATACAAATTCATCATCATCATCATATCGCTCTGGTAGCACGGATATCCCTGACCCTCTCTCGCCACTCCTCCCTATCGTTCATCGCCCTAGGTAGGTCTTCACATAGCTGCTGAATGTACGTTCGTGCTGGTCGTCCTGCTTTTGCGCGGCCATGTGTGGGGATCCATAAGAGTACATCTCTTATGAGTTCATCTCTGCTTCTCCAGCAGTGTCCTGCATGTCTGGTTCGTCTAACTTGAATAGTTTTCGTGATAGGGGGCAGGTGGCCGTAGAGTTGGTGTCTTGTGGGGTGTTGCTGCCAGGACTTGTTCAGGATTGCACGCAGCATTCTTGTGTAATTGCCGTCTAGCTTCTTCTCCAGCCGTTTTGTTAGCGTCCATGTAGTGCAGCCATATAGTAGTATCGATGTGACCGCTGCCTGGAAGAAACTGCGTTTCATTTTATCGGTTAGGTCTGATTTCCATATAATCGATAGCCTATTGATAGCTGTCCATGCTTTCGTTAACCTCGTTTCGATGTCCTTTTCGGTTGATTCGACGCTGCTTCCTAGGTAAGTGAATTTGTCTACTAGTTTAAGAGGGGTTCCTTCTAGAGTGGAGATGTCCCCCGTTTGGTTATAGCACATATATTCCGTTTTGTGTGCATTAACACAGAGGCCTATGCTTGCTGCTGCTCGTTCCAAACTATGCAGAAGTGTTTCGGCTTGGTCAGGTGTATTTGCCAGTATCGCTATGTCATCGGCGTAGTCGGCGTCGGTAATTGTTTTTGCGGGGTACCTTCTGTTTCTTTTCTTCGTCAGCTCGAAGCCATTCTCTTTGATTTTGTCAATCGATGTTCTAAGTACGTAGTCTAGACAAATGATAAAGAGGTACGGGGCCAGCGTGTCCCCTTGTAGTACTCCTGCTACAATGTCAAAGTATTCGGTGTCTCCATCCGGTGATCGTACTTTTATTTTAGTGTTTCTATAGAGAATCGTTATTGCCGCTACGGTTTCTTTAGGTATGCCGTACGCTAGTAGGATTTGTTCCATCTTTCCTCTGTGAATGGAATCGAAAGCCTTGGTAAAGTCGACAAATATTAATGTCGCTTGTAGGTTCTTTGCCAGTACACCTTCAAGGATTCTACGGATGGTTAATATTTGTGAGGTCGTGGATCTATTTCTTCGGAAGCCATTTTGGTTTTTCCTAAGTATGTTGTCGATTTTGGGTTCTATGCGGTTTCGTAGTAGGGCATTGTAGATTTTGGCTGCAATGGATGTAAGTGTTATGCCTCGATAGTTTTTGGCTAATCTGAGGTCCCCCTTTTTAGGGAAGGGGAGTATGCATCCCTTCATCCATCTATCTATCGGATTTTGATTGTATACTGCGTTGCAGTGTCGGAGCAATATGTCGTCGAATTGTCTGGTCTTCCATACTTCCGGGGGAATTTCGTCCAGCCCTGCAGCTTTCCTATTTTTAATTTTTCTGAGAACCGAGTCGAGTTCTTCTTGTGTGAACGGTCCTAGTTTAATGTCTAATTGTTTGCTAATTATTCTGGTGATTGGTTCATGTGTTATTTTTGGTGGGTTTCCAAGTAAGTTTTCGAAGTGCTGTTTCCACAGTTTTATTCTTTCTTGTTGGTTTGCTGCTTTCAGTTTTGCTTTGGCTGTGTTCTTTCTTCTGCTCACTTCGTTTATTGTTTGCCAGGCTATTCTAGATTGTCTATCTTCCACCGAGTCTCTAATCTTATCTATCTGATTTTGAATGTATTCTGTCTGTTCCTTTATATATATGCCTGCTAATTGATATTGTGCCGTTTTTAGTTTTAAGGCATTTGTGTTTGTTGGGTTTTTTCGATAGTTTTTGGAGGCTGTTTTCACTAGTGCACGTTTTTCTCTCACCGCTAAAGTTTTCCATGGGACTCTATATTTAGTTTTAAGTTTTGTCGGAATGTATTTTGCTGCTGCCTCGAGGTGTGCATTGACGAAATTTTCATATTCGTCGTTTGGTGTACTTTTTTTCGTCTTTTCTTGTAGTGTTTCGAATCTGTTTCTTAATTCTAATACGTATTTATCTCTTATATCTTTGTTGTTCAATAGGGCCCAGTCATAGTGTTTGGTGGTCGCTGTTCGTTTGGCGTTTTTCCGTAGGCTTAACCGTATTTTCGCCGTGACTATTCAGTGATCGGTGGACACACCCTCGAAAGAGGAGTATGCCTCGCAATTCAATGCACTATTTTTCCATTTCTTGTTTATAAGGACGTCGTCTATCTGAGCTTTAGTATTGTTTGCGTACGTGTATGTCCATAGTTTTCCCTCCCTTTTTTGGTAGTTTGTATTGAGGCATGCTAATCTATTTTCTATCATGAAATCTGTTAGATGTTGCCCATTCCTATTTGACGTGTTGTGGAGGCTGTATTTGTTGTTTTGGTTTTTCCCGATTTGGGCATTCATGTCTCCGCCAATGACTAACATGTTGTGTTTCGGGATGCTACGCACTAATGAGGATAACTCATCGTTGAAGGTGACTAGTTCAGTTTCTTCACTAACATTGGTGGGGCTGTAGCATGAGATGATTGTTGCTCTGGGGTTCCCGTTAAAAGTAGCTGCCATCATTCTAGGTTGTATTTTCTCAACGCTATTAAGCGTTTTTAATGCTCTAGGTCCTATAAGTAATCCTACCCCTCCTACTGCGGCGTTGACAAAGTTTTTCCATGCGGATACAGTGACGAGCGACCAGCCATTGCCAGTTTCGTGATATTTGATATCTTCAGTGTGCGTGTATCTGTGTTCTTGTATGCATATTATGTCTATCTTATGTTCTTCGGCCGATGCGATTAGTTCTGGTAGCTGTCCTATTCTATTTAAGGTTCTTTCGTTAAATGTAGCTATTTGTAGTGTTTGCTTGCATTTTAGTAGTTTTGATTGTTTGAGCTCTGTAGCTGATTTTTCGAACACTGGGGCCAGGGCTCCAACCTCAGCAGGACGCGCCCCTTTTTTACCCGCGCGAAGAGCGATGCGGTTTGTGTATGTGGTTTGAGTGTGGGTCATGGTTATCTTTCGATGGCTGTTTTATTCTCTTCTATAGAAGCCACTCTTATAGAGGAGCAGCAGTAGTTCCCCGATCGAACTAACGATCCTGAGCGTAAAGTCGTCAAACTCACGTCCAGGACTCGTTTAGGTATTGAGTTTGGTCGTCCATGGATTTATTCAAATACTTTTACGTACATCATGCTGCTTCCCATGTGTACGCAAAAAAAAAAATGGGGGGGGGTAATTTTGATTTAAGTTTTCTTAAGTTTTAACTTACTTAAAGTCCAAGATTAAGGTACTTTCGTCAGACTTTCACTGGTACTGATTTTTGCTTTTTTTTTTTTTTTTTTTTTTGGCGGTATTGGGACTTTTCCTAGGCTTTTTAGTTTTTATTTTTATTTTTTCTATACTTCAGTTGGGAACCTAGTAGGCTTCAGGAATTATAGAGCTTAAATTTTTTTTTCCCCTTTCTCTTAGGTGGGGGTGGTAGCATGAGGTGTTTTAGGCATTTACTTTTTCTTCTAAACTACTGTTAGGGCTTTCTTTACGAATTTTTAAATTATATTATAGAAGAGATTCAAAAACATTCTGCCTTGTTCGCTGACATTTGGAAAGACTAACATCAATTTGGCTTTATAGTAGAGTAAGCGTGTCTTTACATTTAAAACGCATAGTTTAAGCATTATTTCACAAACAAAATACAGCATAACATTTTGTAAAATTCAGCATTTTAAATTGATAGGACTTAAAGACATACTGACCAATATTGATATATTTCTTCCTGTTGGCTCCTGAGTGCAAATGCTTCTTCTTCGTTTTAACTTTTATTTACTACTGGATTTTAGGTAGCTTTGGAGGCGGTCTACTGGGGGGGATATTCATTTCATTTTTTTTTCCTTTCTCTTGGGGGTGGTGGTAGCATTATGTGTTTTAGGCTTTTACTTTTTCTTCTAAACTACTGTTAGGGCTTTCTTTACGAATTTTTAAATTATATTATAGAAGAGATTCAAAAAGATTCTGCCTTGTTCGCTGACATTTGGAAAGAGACTTAACATCAATTTGGCTTTATAGTAGAGTAAGCGTGTCTTTACATTTAAAACGCATAGTTTAAGCATTATTTCACAAACAAAATACAGCATAACATTTTGTAAAATTCAGCATTTTAAATTAGTTATGCATAATTATTTGGATTAAAGTAATTATTTCTATTTAATAATAATTTGTTTGTACACAGTTGTATAGTTTCAAGTATTCGTATTTAACACCAATAATTTATTTGATTATTAGTTAATAATAATAATAATAACCAAACATTCAGAGAGGAAGTGAATCTCTTCTTATAGC
This sequence comes from Sepioteuthis lessoniana, assembly GCA_963585895.1. Taxonomy (NCBI): domain Eukaryota; kingdom Metazoa; phylum Mollusca; class Cephalopoda; order Myopsida; family Loliginidae; genus Sepioteuthis; species Sepioteuthis lessoniana. The sequence continues at coordinate 7,810,797 of OY757938.1, forward strand.
AGTCTAGGAGAAGGAAAACTCTGAATTCAAACCTGTTAAACTCCGCTTAAAAATTGACCTTGTGTCATATCCTGCCCGAGCGGAGGGTTTGGTAAATATGTATAGCAGCCCAAAACAACGCCATAAGGATCAATTAAATTATAGCAAAAATTGATAATTCGCAACAGAATAGCAAGCGTAGATTATGGGATGACAAAGACGAAAGGATTAATCACATAATAAGTAAATGTACCAAACTAGCACAAAAGAAATATAAAACTCGACTGGGTAGGTAAGGTGATCCACTGGGAATTTTGCAAAAAAATTAAATTCGACCATATTATCAAATGTTGTATGTACAAACCAGAATCCGTCCTAGAAAATGAATAGTGCTAATACCCTTGGGAAAGGTATGAATCCAATAACTCTCCCTCCAGCTATGGGTAAATAGCAGGACAGACTAGGTTCTTCAGCCTTGGTGAGGCAACTAGTCTAGGAGAAGGAAAACTCTGATTTCAAACCTGTTAAACTCCGCTTAAAAACTGACCTTGTGTCATATCCTGTCCGAGCGGAGTGGTTGGTAAATATGGTTACGTCCTAGAAAATGAAAGGCGAAAAATTCTCTGAGATTTTGAGACACCTGATTTCGACCAAGAGACCAGACCTAGTGATAACTAACAAAAAAAAGCGATTACTGTCTCGTGGATTTTGTCGTACCAGAGGATTAATGGATGATAATGAAAGGTAGCGAAACAAGAGAACCAAGAAAACTGTGGAACATGAGGGTGACGGTAATACCAAGGGTAATTGGTACACTTAGGGTCCACAAAGGCTTTGAAAGAAGGCTGGAAGAGTTAAGAAATCGGAGGACGAATCTAGACTAACCAAACTACAGAATTATTGGAATACTGAGAACAGTCCCTGGAAGCCAGAGGAGACTTGCTGTCACTCAAACACCAGTGAGACACCAACAGCTTGCGCCAGTTTAAAACATTTTCAATGAGTAAAATAATAATAATAATATAAATAAGGTGATCCACAGGGAGATGTGCAAGAAATTTAAATTTGACCATATGGACAAATGGTATATGCACAACCCAACACCTGTCCTTGAGAATGACACACAGAAACTCCTATGGGACTTTGACATACAAACGGATCACCTAATCTCGGCCAGAAGACCAGACCTTATAGTTATTAACCCAAAATAAAGTAAACTTACAAAATTGTGGACTTTGCTGTCCTGGTTGACCACAGAATAAAGCTGAAAGAAAGTGAAAAAAGAATAAGTACCTCGACCTTGCTAGGGAATTGAAAAAACTATGGAACATGAAGGTAGCAATTATACCACTTGGGATTGGTGCATTCGGTACAGTAACTAAAGGACTATTAAATGGAATGGAGAACTTTGAGGTGGGAGGACGAGTGGAGACCAACTAAACTAATACATTATTGAGAACGGCCAGAATACTGAGAAGAGTCCTGGAGACTTCAGGAGACTTGCTGTCACTCAAACTTCAGTCAAAGACCATCAGCTAACGCTGATGTGAAAAAGTCTCAAAGAGTAAATGATAATGATAATAGCTGACCATGCGAACAAATGGTATATGCACAACCCAGAATCCGTCCTGAAAAAAAAGACAGAAAATTCTCTGAGATTTTGAGATACAAACGTTAATCTAATCTCGACTAGACGACCAGACTTAGTGATAGTCAACAAAAAAAGGGAACCTACTGAATAGTGAACTTTGCCGTTCCGGCTGACCACGTGGTAAAACTGAAAGAAAGTAAGAAGAGAGATAAGTACCAAGACTTTTCTAGAGAGCTAAAAAATATGAAACATAAAATTGACGGTGATACCAACAGTGATATCACAAAGAGATTGGTACAGGACTTAGAGATTAGAGGACGAGTGGAGACCATCCAAACTACAACATTGTTGAGATTGGCCAAAATACTGAGAAGAGTCCTGGAGACTTCAGGAGACTTGCTGTCTCTTTAAATTAATGTATACAGCTCTTCATTATGTTTGTCATTTCAATATTCGTCACCACGAAGATGGCTCCTGCTGGGGCCGAAAGTACTTGAGAAAAATATAGCAAACCCATTCCATCCAGATGTCACACGACTCATACAAAGAATTGAGCGGATCAACGATAGAATAGGCAGAAGCAAAATAACTATTCTAGTAAATCAAACTTGCTTAAAAGAGAAAATGCTTCATATATATATATATATATATAGTTTAGTATATTCCTAGAAGTCAGACCAAACCGATGAAATGAAATGCAGTTTCTTCCAAGCAGCGGTCGTGTCGATACTGCTATATGGATGCACTACATGGACGTTAACTAAATAGATGGAGAAAAAGCTTGACGGCAACTTTTGTTGACTATCACTAAGTCTGGTCGTCTAGTCGAGATTAGATAATCGTTTGTATCTTTACTCAGAGAATTTTCTGTATCTTTTTCCCGGACAGATTCCGGGTTGTGCATATACCATTTTTTCGTATGGTCAGTTATTATCATGCTGCTAGCAATATTGAACAAGCCCTGGAGGCAACATACCACAAAGAAGCAGCTATACGGCCACCAACCACCCATCACGAAAACTATCAAAGTTAGACGAACCAGACATGCAGGACTGCTGGAGAAGCAGAGACGAGTTCATAAGTTATGTTCTCCTATTGACCCCCTCAATTAGCAGAACAAAAGCAGGGCGACCAACTAGAACCTTCATAAAGAAGCTCTGTAACGATACGGGATGTAGCCGTGAGAACCTGCCAGAAGCGATGAACGATAGGGTGGAGACGCGAGAGAGGGTCAGTGATATCCGTGCTGGTGGTATGACAAGATGATGATGATATTCCTAAATAAATTGATAAAGCATATGCTTGTGTGTGTGTGTGTGTGTGTGTGTGTGTGTGTGTGTGTGTGTGTGTGTGTGTGTGTGTGTGTGTGTGTCTAAAATTCAAAACAGCAAAGTCAAGATGAAGAAAAATATTTTTTCATGAGTCTTCAAATCAATCAAGTAAAATAAGAGGTAATATTTTTGCATGCACAAATATTTTCTTATATAGAAAAGAGAAAAATGGAAGAAGAAGATAGATTGTTTCTTCTTTCTTTTGTCATTCATCTTCATCTTATGTAATTTCACAAAACAAAACAAACAAACAAATAGGGAAAAAGCGAGAACTAAAATCGCCTTAGAAACTTATCTCCGCAATTCAAGTATTCCGACAACCCTCGATCTGCAGCCATAAATTTACTTTCCACAAATGCGTACCTGACAAGAAATAAAAACCTGCAAAAGATGGATTTATCTTCCCAAGAAAGCACATTCTGTTAGAGGATCTGTTTCTTGCACGTCGTGTGATTATCTGCAAGACCTAATATTATGTTTACCGAAACTGAAACATGATGTATCGTTTGTCGCAGTTCATCTTTAAAGTCATGTTCAAGATTTTCTTGTAGCATAATGTTGGAGAAAAAGTAGTTCCCTTTTCATATTCTCACGTATAATTTCCTCTTTTTTTGTTTTGTGTTTTTGCGAATTACAAGCCTTAAGAAATTTTATGATCTAAATTATAACTTCTAACATCTATACTGACAATAATAAATGAAAGGAAAACGGTAAGTTCCCAAAATATGAAGAAAACATTTTAAAATTGAAAAAGATAAAAGCCAAATTATATTAAAAAGAAAATAATAAAAATCTATTTTGATGAATGAAATAAAATGAAATATTCAAGAGCGATCCACGCAAAAAGGTACAATAAATTTCCTGTGGATAAAACAATTTGATGCCTGTTCAAAAAATATCTTACCACAGAGGTAGAAAATAGTTTAAATCAGGTAATTGGGCGTTAGTCATCTTAAAAATACTTTCCTTAAGGCCTTACGCACAGTCAGTGGAGCTTAGAATATGTTTGTCTTGAGTGGTGAGGCTCCAGATCTGATGTACCAAGTAGTGTACAGTCACCTCTAAATTTGTGTTACTCCCGGGTTTATTCTGATCCAGATTGGTAGTACCTGTCAGGGTTAGATCTATAGGTCAAGTAGAACTGTTTAAAATTCATTAGTATTTGATAAGAATACATGAAACCATATAACCTTATGTAAAAAAGAAAAATGATCTTAATTAAAAAGAAATAGTCACTTGAAACCATTTAAACGTCAATGAATTATTGTAATATAACGGACGGGCGCTGTCGTCAATCAGTGAAGGTGTCACGAGACTAGTGCTTGCGGGCAGAATGACCTGCAAAGTTAGACGTGATTTTGAAATAATCACAAATGTATCATCTAGTGTTTCACTAGTGACATCGAACTTTCGAGGATCTTCGATTTGTTCCCCAAAATCTCTATATAAGAAAACAAGTAATGAGATTTTGGCAGAGTTGAAGGCAGTTGTCAAAACGGGTGCGTTAAAGGTTCCGGAGGCCCGACCCGTCCTACCCCATTCTGCTGAGACCGATCTGCTGTGACAAGCGTGTGTCAAACAACCAGCTCTCTCACACACACCCCGTCACCACCGAGAGGAAGGGAGTAGAAGGAACTTTTCGAGTTGTAGTGATCGTAGCTGAATAAAAACGACTGCTATATTTTTCCCTTACCTTCGAGTTTGAGTATTTCTTTTTCTGCGAACTTCTTTCTTTACAGCACAAAATGTTGGTCCTATGGTACATTATTACCATTAAATTGAAATAAGGAAATCAAATACCTGGGTGCAAATTATTGGCACCAAATAGTAATACTTTATATCATAAAAAAATGAATAATCTTAGGAAGACCTGAAACCATTTAAATGTATGCAAATTATTTGTTATTGGTTGATTGTACTGGTTTTATGGCATATCAATCCTTGTAGGTTATCTAATGCAAAATCCTTTTTTTATACAGTTCTATTTCAAACAATTCAATTTAGCACGAGTAAATAGTTTAATTGTCAAAAACATTTTCATTTCAAACTATTCAGTTTAACATAAGTACGCAGTTTAGTTCTATTTGACCCATAGATAGGACCCTATCAGGTTCTACATCTACAGGCCTGAGTGGACCTAGGTGCGATGGCAATGAAGGGATACTCCGCATTCCCCAAAGCTTCAGCATTACTTGAGCCTCACCATAAAATTGTTTAGTGTCATATCAAGGACACTCGTTGGGGTAGTCTTACCCCTCTGCAGAGATGCGGACGGTTTATTCTGCATCCCCAGCCGACTGGTTTATTCCTTAAGGAGGGTATCATAATTATTATATTAAACGGCATATATATATATATATGTATATAAGTAATTTCGCCGACTGTAGTCGAGTGCGACTCGAAGGCTCCCTTTTCAATAGCAACTACACCAAGATGTATGGGAAGGCGTGACTCCTTTCCCTGTATTGCTCCACTTACCCTTTAATCGTATTTATAATGCTGTGTTAAGTAAGGAAACATCAAGTACCATTTTTTGAGTCTTTGATATGACTCTACCTGAGATGGAACCCCTGTCTCCCGGGCCATTAGCGAACACTCTAACCATCATGTCAATGGGCTGGTAGAGAGAGAGAGAGAGAGTGAGAGGATATGTATAAACATATGTCTTTCCTCTTTTATAGATACATATTTACAATCCTCTGCTCAGGCAGGATATGACACAAGGTCAGTTTTTAAGCAGAGTTTAAGAGGTTTGAATTCATAGTTTTCCTTCTCCTAGACTAGTTGCCTCACCAAGGCTGAAGAACCTAGTCAGCCCTACTATTTACCCATAGGAGGGAGAATAATTGGATTCATACCTTTCCCAAGGGTATTAGTGCTACGTGAAATGCACCTCCTGCAAGACTTTCCAACTATCTCTTTGTTTAAATTCCTCTTTTATAGATAGATAAATAGATAGATAGGGGAGGAAATATAGATCGATTGATAAGGGAGGATATATATATATATATATATATATATATATATATATATATAAAACGGAGAATATATATATATATATA